>OZ035825.1:51621222-51677075 GCA_964034765.1 Knipowitschia caucasica
CTCTGGTCTCTCGCTCTCTGGTCTCTCGCTCTCTGGTCTCTCGCTCTCTGGTCTCTCGCTCTCTGGTCTCTCGCTCTCTGGTCTCTCGCTCTCTGGTCTCTCGCTCTCTGGTCTCTCGCTCTCTGGTCTCTCTCTCTCTCTCTCTGGTCTCTCTCTCTCTCTCTCTGGTCTCTCTCTCTCTCTCTGGTCTCTCTCTCTCTCTCTGGTCTCTCTCTCGCTCTCTGGTCTCTCGCTCTCTGGTCTCTCGCTCTCTGGTCTCTCGCTCTCTGGTCTCTCGCTCTCTGGTCTCTCGCTCTCTGGTCTCTCGCTCTCTGGTCTCTCGCTCTCTGGTCTCTCGCTCTCTGGTCTCTCGCTCTCTGGTCTCTCGCTCTCTGGTCTCTCGCTCTCTGGTCTCTCGCTCTCTGGTCTCTCGCTCTCTGGTCTCTCGCTCTCTGGTCTCTCGCTCTCTGGTCTCTCGCTCTCTGGTCTCTCGCTCTCTGGTCTCTCGCTCTCTGGTCTCTCGCTCTCTGGTCTCTCGCTCTCTGGTCTCTCGCTCTCTGGTCTCTCGCTCTCTGGTCTCTCGCTCTCTGGTCTCTCGCTCTCTGGTCTCTCGCTCTCTGGTCTCTCGCTGGTCTCTCTCTCTCTGGTCTCTCGCTGGTCTCTCTCTGGTCTCTCTCTGGTCTCTCTCTGGTCTCTCTCTCTGGTCTCTCTCTCTCTGGTCTCTCTCTGGTCTCTCTCTGGTCTCTCTCTGGTCTCTCTCTGGTCTCGCTCTGGTCTCTCGCTCTGGTCTCTCGCTCTGGTCTCTCGCTCTGGTCTCGCTCTGGTCTCGTTCTGGTCTTACCTCAGACACCACACTCAGGACCCCTTGGATGCGGCGGGACGTCCCAAACCTGGATGGGTTCTGCTTCACGGAGGAGAGAACCCTCTGCACAAACTCCTGAGTGTGGAGACGGTCGGACCAGATGGGACCTCCGAGCTGAGGGGGGAGAGGGGGAGGAGGAGAGGGGGAGAGGAGGAGAGGGGGAGGAGGAGAGGGGGAGGAGGGGGAGGAGGAGAGAGGAGGCGTGTCCATGAGAGATACTTTATGGATCCAAAAGGAAAATGTGCTCTGGTCCTTTCTCGAGGAGAGATAAAAGATTAACACATTCAAATCATTCAAAGAGAAGTTAAGACAATTCTCAAGACCTCTCCTCCTCCCTCCTGCTCCTCCCCTCTGCTCCTCCCTCCTGCTCCTCCCCTCTGCTCCTCCCTCCTGCTCCTCCCCTCCTGCTCCTCCCCTCTGCTCCTCCCTCCTGCTCCCTGCTCCTGCTCCTCCCTCCTGCTCCTCCCTCCTGCTCCTCCCCTCTGCTCCTCCTCCCTGCTCCTCCTCCCTGCTCCTCCCTCCTGCTCCTGCCTCCTGCTCCTCCTCCCTGCTCCTCCCTCCTGCTCCTCCCCCCTGCTCCTCCCTCCTGCTCCTCCTCCTGCTCCTCCCCTCTGCTCCTCCCCTCTGCTCCTGCCCCCTGCTCCTCCCCCCTGCTCCTGCCTCCTGCTCCTCCCCTCTGCTCCTCCCTCCTGCTCCTCCCCTCTGCTCCTCCCTCCTGCTCCTCCCTCCTGCTCCTCCCTCCTGCTCCTCCCTCCTGCTCCTCCCCTCTGCTCCTCCTCCCTGCTCCTCCCTCCTGCTCCTCCCTCCTGCTCCTCCTCCCTGCTCCTCCTCCCTGCTCCTCCTCCCTGCTCCTCCCTCCTGCTCCTCCCCCCTGCTCCTCCCCCTGCTCCTCCTCCCTCCTGCTCCTCCCCCCTGCTCCTCCCCCCTGCTCCTCTCCCCTGCTCCTCCTCCCCCCTGCTCCTCCCTCCTGCTGCAGAGGGTGGTGCTGATGTTAATGAGCTGCAGAGGGTGGTGCTGATGTTAATGAGCTGCAGAGGGTGGTGCTGATGTTAATGAGCTGCAGAGGGTGGTGCTGATGTTAATGAGCTGCAGAGGGTGGTGCTGATGTTAATGAGCTGCAGAGGGTGGTGCTGATGTTAATGAGCTGCAGAGGGTGGTGCTGATGTTAATGAGCTGCAGAGGGTGGTGCTGATGTTAATGAGCTGCAGAGGGTGGTGCTGATGTTAATGAGCTGCAGAGGGTGGTGCTGATGTTAATGAGCTGCAGAGGGTGGTGCTGATGTTAATGAGCTGCAGAGGGTGGTGCTGATGTTAATGAGCTGCAGAGGGTGGTGCTGATGTTAATGAGCTGCAGAGGGTGGTGCTGATGGTTCTCACCTGGTGCCGGAGTCCACAGGTCTCACACTCTGGTCCCACTGGAGGACCTGAGGCTGCTGAGTACTTCTTACTGAAACACAGACCAGAGGGAGACCAGAGAGAGAGACCAGAGAGAGACCAGAGAGAGAGACCAGAGAGAGACCAGAGAGAGACCAGAGAGAGACCAGAGAGAGACCAGAGAGAGACCAGAGAGAGACCAGAGCGAGAGACCAAAGAGAGAGACCAAAGAGAGAGACCAAAGAGAGAGACCAGAGAGAGCCCAGAGAGAGAGACCAAAGAGAGAGAGACCAGAGAGAGACCAGAGAGAGACCAAAGGGAGAGACCAGAGAGAGAGACCAAAGAGAGAGACCAGAGATAGACCAGAGATAGACCAGAGAGAGACCAGAGAGAGAGACCAGAGAGAGACCAAAGAGAGAGACCAAAGAGAGAGACCAGAGAGAGAAAAATGAACACCATCTTCTCACGATTGTAAAGAACCTGAAGCAGATAAAACCAGGTGGACTGGACTCACCTGGTCCCGGTGCTGGTCACTCGCCCCATTCTCTGCAGGTGAAAGGATCCACAGCCCACACAGTTGTAGACCAGAGCCTGTTTACTGCAGAGGACCAGGAACACACCAGAGGTCAGGGTTTAGTCCTGGTCAGTCCACTTCTACAGTCTACGGGGTTCCACAGGGGTCGATCCATGGACCCATACTGTTTATCATTAGCATTAGCATTAGCATTATCATTAGCCCTATCATTAGCATTAGTGTCACTCCCGTATTCGTCCCGGAAACCGGATTTGTCCAGAAGTTCAGTTTGCGCTTATCAAAAAGTTTAATACGTCCTTAAGCGGTGACTGGTTAAGTTTAGGCGTCTGAGTAAGATGGTTAAAGACCTTATGCCGGGTTTGATTTATTTAGAAATACAGTTTTAATACCATTTTATATTAGAAGAGAACTACTAAAGGTTTCAAAATCAGTTGTTGTTTTTTTTGTCTGATCCCCCCAAATCGAAATAACCCCATAGCAACGCCCTTAGAAACGAAAAAACTTCACAGCCCTTGGTGACGTCAGAGTGGGTACGTTTCAACGCTGTAAGTTGTTTACAATTTGGTATTCGTTCTTTTTTTGCGGATATTCAAGATGACAAGGCCGTGTACAGCGAGTATGAGGTAACTACTAGATTATAACTCTTCATTGTCACTGAGATAGTCCAGTGGTTGTGTCGATGGACTGCCAATCCAGATACTCGGGTTCAAATCCCACCTCGGACACTTTTTCACTCTCAAAACAGCAATTTATGTGTAGTGAGCAATTGTCACCTGTAGAGGGCAGTATTGTGTTGGGCATCAGTGGAGAGAAGAGAGAAAAGGCAGTCCTGTGGCATAGATCCATGGTTTTCAATGCATGGGCGTAACCCGCTGTGACGTCACACACAGGTTAGAGCATAGACAACTTAAATTCATGAAAAACACGTTCTTTTTTTGCCGGAATCTATTTCAGATTGACATTGTCATGCAATTTTGATATCCACAATTTTTTATTTAAAAACCCGGGATAAGGTCTTTAAGGTTAGAGTTAAGGTGGGTCTGAGTAAGATGGTTAAGGTTAGGGTTAAGGTGGTCTGAGTAAGATGGTTAAGGTTAGGGTTAAGGTGGTCTGAGTAAGATGGTTAAGGTTAGGGTTAAGGTGGGTCTGAGTAAGATGGTTAAGGTTAGGGTTAAGGTGGTCTGAGTAAGATGGTTAGGGTTAGGGTTAAGGTGGTCTTAGTAAGATGGTTAAGGTTAGGGTTAAGGTGGTCTGAGTAAGATGGTTAAGGTTAGGGTTAAGGTGGTCTGAGTAAGATGGTTAAGGTTAGGGTTAAGGTGGTCTGAGTAAGATGGTTAAGGTAGGGTTAAGGTGGTCTGAGTAAGATGGTTAAGGTTAGGGTTAAGGTGGTCTGAGTAAGATGGTTAAGGTTAGGGTTAAGGTGGTCTGAGTAAGATGGTTAAGGTTAGGGTTAAGGTGGTCTGAGTAAGATGGTTAAGGTCAGGGTTAAGGTGGTCTGAGTAAGATGGTTAAGGTTAGGGTTAAGGTGGTCTGAGTAAGATGGTTAAGGTTAGGGTTAAGGTGGTCTGAGTAAGATGGTTAAGGTTAGGGTTAAGGTGGTCTGAGTAAGATGGTTAAGGTTAGGGTTAAGGTGGTCTGAGTAAGATGGTTAGGTTAGGTTAAGGTGGTCTGAGTAAGATGGTTAAGGTTAGGGTTAAGGTGGTCTGAGTAAGATGGTTAAGGTTAGGGTTAAGGTGGTCTGAGTAAGATGGTTAAGGTCAGGGTTAAGGTGGTCTGAGTAAGATGGTTAAGGTTAGGGTTAAGGTGGTCTGAGTAAGATGGTTAAGGTTAGGGTTAAGGTGGTCTGAGTAAGATGGTTAAGGTTAAGGTGGTCTGAGTAAGATGGTTAAGGTTAGAGTTAAGGTGGTCTGAGTAAGATGGTTAAGGTTAGGGTTAAGGTGGTCTGAGTAAGATGGTTAAGGCTAGGGTTAAGGTGGTCTGAGTAAGATGGTTAAGGTTAGGGTTAAGGTGGTCTGAGTAAGATGGTTAAGGTTAGAGTTAAGGTGGTCTGAGTAAGATGGTTAAGGTTAGGGTTAAGGTGGTCTGAGTAAGATGGTTAAGGTTAGGCATGAATAGATAGTTTGTCATATTTACTTCCACTTCCGTCCAAATTCCGTAGATGATCTAGTGCTGACCTCTCTGCAGGTGGCAGTCCTGGACCTGTGGGCAGCGGTAGCATTAGCATCATTAGCATCAGTAGCTAACCCTAGCCTCTCTGCAGGTGGCAGTCCTGGACCTGTGGGCAGCAGTAGCATTAGCATCATTAGCATCATTAGCATCAGTAGCTAACCCTAGCCTCTCTGCAGGTGGCAGTCGTGGACCTGTGGGCAGCAGTAGCATTAGCATCATTAGCATCATTAGCATCAGTAGCTAACCCTAGCCTCTCTGCAGGTGGCAGTCCTGGACCTGTGGGCAGCAGTAGCATTAGCATCATTAGCATCATTAGCATCAGTAGCTAACCCTAGCCTCTCTGCAGGTGGCAGTCCTGGACCTGGATGCCTTCTTTGGGCAGCAGTGTAAGTCGGAGCTGGACTCAGAGTTTGGAGCCGATCGATCCATTTTCATCCAGTGTGATGTCACCAACGAACAGGCTCTCACTGGTAACACACATGCACACGCACACACACACAGGTAACACACATGCACACGCACACACACACAGGTAACACACATGCACACACACACGCACACAGGTAACACACGCACACACACACACAGGTAACACACACACACACACAGGTAACACACACGCACATACACACAGGTAACACACATGCACACGCACACACACACATGCACACGCACACACAGGTAACACACGCACATACACACAGGTAACACACATGCACACGCACACACACACAGGTAACACACACACACACACAGGTAACACACACACACACACAGGTAACACACACACACACACAGGTAACACACACACACACACAGGTAACACACACACACACACAGGTAACACACATGCACACGCACACACACACATGCACACGCACACACAGGTAACACACGCACATACACACAGGTAACACACATGCACACGCACACACACACACATGCACACGCACATACACACAGGTAACACACACGCACATACACACAGGTAACACACATGCACACGCACACACACACACGTAGAGTTTAACACACACACACATGCACACGCACACGCACATACACACAGGTAATACACACATGCACACGCACATACACACTTTGAGAGTTTCCATAGATCTTTGAGAGTTTCCATAGATCTTTGAGAGTTTCATAGATCTTTGAGAGTTTCCATAGATCTTTGAGAGTTTCCATAGATCTTTGAGAGTTTCTCATAGATCTTTGAGAGTTTCCCATAGATCTTTGAGAGTTTCATAGATCTTTGAGAAGTTTCCCATAGATCTTTGAGAGTTTCCCATAGATCTTTGAGAGTTTCATAGATCTTTGAGAGTTTCCATAGATCTTTGAGAGTTTCCATAGATCTTTGAGAGTTTCCCATAGATCTTTGAGAGTTTCCCATAGATCTTTGAGAGTTTCCCATAGATCTTTGAGAGTTTCTCATGGATCTTTGAGAGTTTCCATAGATCTTTGAGAGTTTCCATAGATCTTTGAGAGTTTCCCATAGATCTTTGAGAGTTTCCCATAGATCTTTGAGAGTTTCCCATAGATCTTTGAGAGTTTCCCATAGATCTTTGAGAGTTTCCCATAGATCTTTGAGAGTTTCATAGATCTTTGAGAGTTTCCCATAGATCTTTGAGAGTTTCCCATAGATCTTTGAGAGTTTCATAGATCTTTGAGAGTTTCATAGATCTTTGAGAGTTTCCCATAGATCTTTGAGAGTTTCCCATAGATCTTTGAGAGTTTCCCATAGATCTTTGAGAGTTTCCCATAGATCTTTGAGAGTTTCCCATAGATCTTTGAGAGTTTCCCATAGATCTTTGAGAGTTTCTCATAGATCTTTGAGAGTTTCCCATAGATCTTTGAGAGTTTCCATAGATCTTTGAGAGTTTCCCATAGATCTTTGAGAGTTTCCCATAGATCTTTGAGAGTTTCTCATAGATCTTTGAGAGTTTCCCATAGATCTTTGAGAGTTTCTCATAGATCTTTGAGAGTTTCATAGACCTTTGAGAGTTTCTCATAGATCTTTGAGAGTTTCCCATAGATCTTTGAGAGTTTCCCATAGATCTTTGAGAGTTTCCCATAGATCTTTGAGAGTTTCCCATAGATCTTTGAGAGTTTCCCATAGATCTTTGAGAGTTTCCCATAGATCTTTGAGAGTTTCTCATAGATCTTTGAGAGTTTCATAGATCTTTGAGAGTTTCCCATAGATCTTTGAGAGTTTCCCATAGATCTTTGAGAGTTTCATAGATCTTTGAGAGTTTCCATAGATCTTTGAGAGTTTCCATAGATCTTTGAGAGTTTCCATAGATCTTTGAGTTTCCCATAGATCTTTGAGAGTTTCCCATAGATCTTTAAGAGTTTCTCATAGATCTTTGAGAGTTTCCCATAGATCTTTGAGAGTTTCATAGATCTTTGAGAGTTTCCCATAGATCTTTAAGAGTTTCTCATAGATCTTTGAGAGTTTCCCATAGATCTTTGAGAGTTTCCCATAGATCTTTGAGAGTTTCTCATAGATCTTTGAGAGTTTCTCATAGATCTTTAAGAGTTTCTCATAGATCTTTGAGAGTTTCCCATAGATCTTTGAGAGTTTCTCATAGATCTTTAAGAGTTTCTCATAGATCTTTGAGAGTTTCCCATAGATCTTTGAGAGTTTCCATAGATCTTTGAGAGTTTCCATAGATCTTTGAGAGTTTCCCATAGATCTTTGAGAGTTTCCATAGATCTTTGAGAGTTTCCCATAGATCTTTGAGAGTTTCTCATAGATCTTTGAGAGTTTCCCATAGATCTTTGAGAGTTTCCCATAGATCTTTGAGAGTTTCCCATAGATCTTTGAGAGTTTCCATAGATCTTTGAGAGTTTCCCATAGATCTTTGAGAGTTTCCATAGATCTTTGAGAGTTTCCATAGATCTTTGAGAGTTTCATAGATCTTTGAGAGTTTCCATAGATCTTTGAGAGTTTCCATAGATCGTTGAGAGTTTCTCATAGATCTTTGAGAGTTTCCCATAGATCTTTGAGAGTTTCATAGATCTTTGAGAGTTTCCCATAGATCTTTGAGAGTTTCCCATAGATCTTTGAGAGTTTCATAGATCTTTGAGAGTTTTCCATAGATCTTTGAGAGTTTCCCATAGATCTTTGAGAGTTTCCCATAGATCTTTGAGAGTTTCCCATAGATCTTTGAGAGTTTCCCATAGATCTTTGAGAGTTTCTCATGGATCTTTGAGAGTTTCCATAGATCTTTGAGAGTTTCCATAGATCTTTGAGAGTTTCCATAGATCTTTGAGAGTTTCCCATAGATCTTTGAGAGTTTCCCATAGATCTTTGAGAGTTTCCCATAGATCTTTGAGAGTTTCCCATAGATCTTTGAGAGTTTCATAGATCTTTGAGAGTTTCCCATAGATCTTTGAGAGTTTCCCATAGATCTTTGAGAGTTTCATAGATCTTTGAGAGTTTCATAGATCTTTGAGAGTTTCCCATAGATCTTTGAGAGTTTCCCATAGATCTTTGAGAGTTTCCCATAGATCTTTGAGAGTTTCCCATAGATCTTTGAGAGTTTCCCATAGATCTTTGAGAGTTTCCCATAGATCTTTGAGAGTTTCTCATAGATCTTTGAGAGTTTCCATAGATCTTTGAGAGTTTCCATAGATCTTTGAGAGTTTCCCATAGATCTTTGAGAGTTTCCCATAGATCTTTGAGAGTTTCTCATAGATCTTTGAGAGTTTCCCATAGATCTTTGAGAGTTTCTCATAGATCTTTGAGAGTTTCATAGACCTTTGAGAGTTTCTCATAGATCTTTGAGAGTTTCCCATAGATCTTTGAGAGTTTCCCATAGATCTTTGAGAGTTTCCCATAGATCTTTGAGAGTTTCCCATAGATCTTTGAGAGTTTCCCATAGATCTTTGAGAGTTTCCCATAGATCTTTGAGAGTTTCCCATAGATCTTTGAGAGTTTCCCATAGATCTTTGAGAGTTTCCCATAGATCTTTGAGAGTTTCAGGCAACTTCCGCTAATCTTTCAGCCCCCATGCCGTCACAAAGCACCACTGAGCACAACCATTCATTTGAATAGGGCGCCATCTTGGATCGCCGGGGCTTGGTTAGCATTGACAGTGTGTTAGCATTGACAGCCCGTTAGCATTGACAGCATGTTAACATTGAGCTAGCATGTTAGCATTGAGCTAGCATGTTAGCATTGACAGTGTGTTAGCATTGACAGCATGTTAGCATTGACAGCATGTTAGCATTGACAGTGTGTTAGCATTGACAGTGTGTTAGCATTGAGCTAGCATGTTAGCATTGACAGTGTGTTAGCATTGACAGTGTGTTAGCATTGACAGCATGTTAGCATTGACAGCATGTTAGCATTGACAGTGTGTTAGCATTGATAGCATGTTAGCATTGACAGTGTCTCCTGTTGCAGTGAGGGCCTGTGGACGGTGACGGCGCGATTCAACCACTGGGAGCAGAACACGTTTAACTCGACGTTTGAAGTGAAGAAATACGGTGAGTCAGGACCGGGTCTGGACCGGGTCTGGTCCGGGTTTGGACCAGGTCTGGACCAGGTCTGAACCAGGTCTGAACCAGGTCTCTGTCTTCCAGTGCTTCCTGCCTTCAACGTGACCTTAACGCCACAGAAACCGTACTTTAGCGTCGACGACAAAGAGCTGATCTTCACCATCACTGCCAGGTACCAGAGCACAGGTACCAGAGCACAGGTACCAGAGCACAGGTACCAGAGCACAGGTACCAGAGCACAGGTACCAGATCACAGAGCACAGGTACCAGAGCACAGGTACCAGATCACAGAGCACAGGTACCAGATCACAGAGCACAGGTACCAGATCACAGGTACAAGATCACAGAGCACAGGTACCAGATCACAGAGAGAATACAGTACAATAGAATGTATTGTTGTATAGCCCTAGGTCACAACAGCATCGTCTCAGAGACTTAACAAAACCATTGAAATCACCAACACAGGTCAGAGAATCAACAGTTAAAACACATGAAGAATATAAAGCACACACAGAAGAAAATGTCCATACATGTTGTAGAATGCTAAAGTGTCCTGATCATCACCAATCCTTTCTGTTGGACACTAACTGTCCAACAAGACCCTCCTGCATCGACAAGGAACAACTCTTAAAAAACCCAGTGGGAAAAAGTGAGAAACCTTGGAGGAGAACTAGGGAAACCCACAGGGAGGGGGACCCATATGAGAAAGGGATCCGCTCCTCCGGACGGACAGGCTAATGACCCAGGACCTAAGCTAGCTACAGGACCTAAGCTAGCTACAGGACCTAAGCTAGCTACAGGACCTAAGCTAGCTACAGAACGTGGACCAGTGGCCGCTGAACGTGGACAGGTCCGGTGCAGGACTGAAGCACTCCCAGGCGGGTCGGGCGGGGCAGTCCGCAGGTGTAGATGGAAGAGGCCAGGCTCAGAGATCCCGTCATCGTACCATGAAACAGACAATGGGACAACGGGTGAATAGCAATGAACAAACTACAGTCAGAATCCTAATAATGCTAAACAGATAAAGTAGGAAGGAGGAGAGGATAGTGCAGTTACCATACTTCTCCCAGCAAACTGACTCCCTATGCAGCTTGACTGACAGTCTGAGGAGTTTAGCCTTCTCCGAGTCTTACCTTCCTAGCCATATGCTAAACTAAAGAGGACTGTTTTAAACCTAGCCTTGAATAAAGAGAGCGTATCTGAAAGGAGGCGAGACAGCAGCAGCCACGGCTAGGCTAGGCTAGGTTACAGCACCAAGATTCATGGTTTACACACCAGGTGTGCCAAACCGATCCAGGCAAACCTAATTATATATTATATATCATATACATCATATATACCATACATACCATATATATCATATATAATACACAACATAACATACAGCATAATATATAACATGATATACAACATAACACAATACAAAACATAATACATATATTGTATAATATATAACATAATACAGCATATATATATAATATATACACTACATATTATATATTACCTAATTATATGCTAAATGAAAGTAGAGTGCTTTAAGCCTGGCCTTGAATATGGAGACCGTATCTGCTTCCTTAACATAAATGAAGCTGATTCCATAGTAAAGGAGCTTGGAGCTAAATGCTCTGCCACCAACAGTGACCTTTGAGACCTTAGGGACCACCAGACGTCTGGCGTTTTGTGAGCGCAACGCTCGACCTGGTTGATACGACACTAACGTGTCTTGGAGATAAGAAGGAGCCAAGCCATTTATGGCTTTATATGTTAAGAGTAGGATTTTAAACTTTATTCTGTACTCCACAGGAGCCAGTGGAGTGATTTTAACACCGGAGTTATGTGCTCCCTCCTTTTGGTACCTGTTAAGATCCTAGCTGCTGTATTCTGAACGAGCTGGAAGCTCTTCAAAGAGGCTTTAGGGCACGCTGCCAGTAAAGCGTTACAGTAGTCGAGCCTTGAGGTGACAAACGCGTGAATGAGTTTTTCCGCGTCACTTTTAGGAAGAATATTCCTAATTTTAGCGATGTTCCGTAAGTGGAAGTACGCCGTTTTAGTTGCTTGGCTTATATAAGCCTTGAAGGAGAGTTCTTGGTTAAAAATGACTCCAAGATTCCTCACAGTGTTACTGGGTATTATACTGACATTATCAGAGTAATTATCTGGTTAGTGAGGGAGTCACGCAGGCGCTTCGGACCGAGTAGGATCACTTCTGTCTTCTCCGGGTTGAGAAGTAGGAAGTTAAGAGTCATCCACATTTTAAGGTCCTTTATGCAGGCACTGAGCTTTTCTAGCTGATCTGTCTGATTAGGCTTCATCGACAGATAAAGCTGTGTGTCATCTGCATAGCAGTGGAAATTAATTCCATGCTTTTTAATAATGTTTCCTAACGGCAGCATGTAGAGAGTGAAAAGAATCGGTCCGAGTACCGAACCCTGCGGCACACCGAATTCTACTCCAGAATAAGGCGACGAGTTCTGATTTACGTTGATGAAGTGATATCGATCTGATAAATAGGATTTAAACCAGCCAAGGGCTGTTCCTCTCAGACCTATATCACATTCTAGCCTCTGCAGTAGAATGCTGTGGTCTATTGTGTCAAATGCAGCACTAAGGTCCAGTAGGACCAGCACTGACACTTGTCCATTATCAGCAGCTAGTAGTAAGTCATTTGTGACTTTGACTAGTGCCGTTTCAGTGCTATGATGAGCTCTGAATCCTGATTGAAAGACTTCAAACATATTATTTTCCTGCAGGTGGCAGTGAAGCTGCTCAGCTATAAGTTTTTCCAGGATTTTAGATATAAAAGTGAGGTTTGAGATCGGTCTGTAGTTTGTAAGTATTTCTGGGTCCAGGTTTGTTTTCTTCAGAAGGGGTTTGATTACCGCGGTTTTAAAAGCTTGTGGGACATAGCCACATTGTATGGATGCGTTTATTATATTTACGATAGGCTCAATTATCAAAGGAAGTATGTCTTTGAAGAGCCATGTCGGGACTGCGTCTAACATGCAAGTTGAGGCTTTTGAGGATGTGACCACAGAGATCACCTCTGCTTGGCTCACAGCCATGAATTTATCGAGGCTCACTGAAGAGTCTAAGTGGGAAGTCACGTATGCCGCTTCAGCCTGTCCACTACCAACAGCAGGAGTAACCTCCTCCACTGAAGAGTCTAAGTGGGAAGTCACGTATGCCGCTTCAGCCTGTCCACTACCAACAGCAGGAGCAACCTCCTCCAGCTTGTCACGGATGGATGTCATTTTATTATTAAAGAAGTGGAGAAAGTCGACACTGCTCAGTGAGCTTGGAATTTTAGGCTCGATTGCGCTATGGCAGTTTGTGAGTTTAGCGACGGTGCCAAACAAAAATCTACTGTTGTTTTTTTTCGCTTCTATTAAAGTTGAATAGTATTGAGTTCGAGCCCCGCGAAGGGCCTTCTTGTAGTTTCGGAGACCTGCTTTCCACTCCCTGTGGACAGGCTCCGAGTGGGAGTGGCGATATAGCCTCTCCAATTTTCTGACGTCCTGTTTTAAAGTGTGGAGTTGAACACTGTACCAGGGCGACGATGATCTAATCCTAATAGTTTTCTGTTTTAAAGTGTGGAGTTGAACACTGTACCAGGTGTTGAGTTCCTCGACATTCTGAGTAAAACCAACACCATCTAGTACGGCGCTGAAAGCTTTGTTTAAGCTGTCAGTGCTGTCGTCCACATGTATATTGAAGTCTCCAGTTATAACTATGTTTTCCCAAAACTAGGTTTGAAATGAAGTCAGAGAATTCTGTTAGGAACTCGCTGTAAGGACCAGGAGGTCGGTATAAAACTATAAATAGTACTGCTTTTTGTTTTCTCCACCCAGGACAGGTGATTGAAAGTGTTAAGTTTTCAAACGAGTGAAAAGCATTGTTGGTTTTGGGACTAAGAACCAAGTTGGTGTGTGATATAATCGCAACACCACCGCCGCGACCTGTAGCTCTGGCTTTCTGGTAGTTCTGGCTTTCTGGTAGTTCTGGCTTTCTGGTAGTTCTGGCTTTCTGGTAGTTCTGGCTTTCTGGTAGTTCTGGCTTTCTGGTAGTTCTGGCTTTCTGGTAGTTCTGGCTTTCTGGTAGTTCTGGCTTTATGGT
Organism: Knipowitschia caucasica; assembly: GCA_964034765.1. Lineage (NCBI taxonomy): Eukaryota > Metazoa > Chordata > Actinopteri > Gobiiformes > Gobiidae > Knipowitschia > Knipowitschia caucasica. Next base: position 51,634,766 of record OZ035825.1, read on the forward strand.
AGTTCTGGCTTTCTGGTAGGGAGCGCAAACAAATCCAAGTCCTTGTCTATAATAAGTTCGTTTATGAGCGACGTTCATTAAACCACATTTAACAACCCTACACACACACACACACACACACACACACACACACACACACACACACACACACACACACACACACACACACACAGACACAGACACACACACACACACACACACAGACACAGACACACACACACAGACACAGACACACACACACACACACACAGACACAGACACACACACACACACACACACAGACACACACACACACACACACACACACACACACACACACACACACACACACACAGACACACAGACACACACACACACACACACACACACACAGACACAGACACACACACACACACACACACACACACACACACACACACACACACACACACACACACACACACACACACACACACACACACACACACACACACACACACACACACACACACACACACACACACACACACACACACACACAGGTCAGATTTCCTCATATAGTGCTTTAGACTTCAAGGGAGGAACACACACAGTTTCAATCTGAACCAGAGCACAGGTACCAGATCACAGAGCACAGGTACCAGAGCACAGGTACCAGATCACAGATCACAGGTACCAGATCACAGAGCACAGGTACCAGATCACAGAGCACAGGTACCAGATCACAGGTACCAGATCACAGAGCACAGGTACCAGATCACAGATCACAGGTACCAGATCACAGAGCACAGGTACCAGAGCACAGGTACCAGATCACAGATCACAGGTACCAGAGCACAGGTACCAGATCACAAAGCACAGGTACCAGATCACAGATCACAGGTACCAGAGCACAGGTACCAGAGCACAGGTACCATATCACAGAGCACAGGTACCAGAGCACAGGTACCAGATCACAAATCACAGGTACCAGATCACAGAGCACAGGTGCCAGATCACAGAGAACAGGTACCAGATCACAGAGCACAGGTACCAGAGCACAGGTACCAGATCACAGATCACAGGTACCAGAGCACAGGTACAAGATCACAGAGCACAGGTACCAGATCAAAGATCACAGGTACCAGACCACAGGTACCAGATCACAGAGCACAGGAACCAGAGCACAGGTACATGGTGTCTGCACGTTCCTGTATGGTTCACACATGGTTGACACATGGTGTCTGCAGGTTCCTGTATGGTTCTCACATGGTTGACACATGGTGTCTGCAGGTTCCTGTATGGTTCTCACATGGTTGACACATGGTGTGTGCACGTTCCTGTATGGTTCACACATGGTTGACACATGGTGTCTGCAGGTTCCTGTATGGTTCTCACATGGTTGACACATGGTGTCTGTTGACACATGGTGTCTGCAGGTTCCTGTATGGTTCTCACATGGTTAACACATGGAGTCTGCAGGTTCCTGTATGGTTCTCATATGGTGTCTGCAGGTTCCTGTATGGTTCTCACATGGTTGACACATGGTGTCTGTTGACGCATGGTGTCTGCAGGTTCCTGTATGGTTCTCACATGGTTGACACATGGTGTCTGTTGACACATGGTGTGTGCAGGTTCCTGTATGGTTCTCACATGGTTCTCACATGGTGTGTGCAGGTTCCTGTATGGTTCTCACATGGTTCTCACATGGTGTGTGCAGGTTCCTGTATGGTTCTCACATGGTTCTCACATGGTGTGTGCAGGTTCCTGTATGGTTCTCACATGGTTCTCACATGGTGTGTGCAGGTTCCTGTATGGTTCTCACATGGTTCTCACATGGTTCTCACATGGTGTGTGCAGGTTCCTGTATGGTTCTCACATGGTTCTCACATGGTTCTCACATGGTGTGTGCAGGTTCCTGTATGGACAGCCTGTCGTGGGGAGAGCGTACGTCATGTTTGGAGTGAAACACGAGAGAGAAAAGATCAGACTGAGACCAATGAAGCAGCTGTCAGACGTGGGTCTACACAACACGCCTACACAACACGCCTACACAACACGCCTACACAACATGCACACAACACGCACACAACACGCCTACACAACACGCACACAACACGCCTACACAACACGCACACACAACACGCACACAACACGCACACAACACGCCTACACAACACGCCTACACAACACGCCTACACAACACGCACACAACACGCCTACACAACACGCCTACACAACACGCCTACACAACACGCCTACACAACACGCACACAACACGCACACAACACGCCTACACAACACGCCTACACAACGCACACAACACGCACACAACACGCCTACACAACACGCACACAACACGCCTACACAACACGCCTACACAACACGCCTACACAACACGCACACAACACGCACACAACACGCACACACAACACGCACACAACACGCCTACACAACACGCACACACAACACGCACACAACACGCACACAACACGCCTACACAACATGCCTACACAACACGCCTACACAACACGCCTACACAACACGCCTACACAACACGCCTACACAACACGCCTACACAACACGCCTACACAACACGCCTACACAACACGCCTACACAACACACCTACACAACACACCTACACAACACACACACACAACACGCACACACAACACGCCTACACAACACGCCTACACAACACGCCTACACAACACACCTACACAACACGCCTACACAACACGCCTACACAACACGCACACAACACGCACACAACACGCACACAACACACACACAACACGCACACAACACGCCTACACAACACACACACACCTAAGACTCTCTCCTTCCCTGACTCTCTCTCTCTCTCTGCAGTCGGACTCTCTCCTTCCCTGACTCTCTCTCTCTCTGCAGCTGGACTCTCTCCTTCCCTGACTCTCTCTCTCTCTGCAGCTGGACTCTCTCCTTCCCTGACTCTCTCTCTCTCTACAGCTGGACTCTCTCCTTCCCTGACTCTCTCTCTCTCTCTCTCTCTCTCTCTCTCTCTGCAGATGGACTCTCTCCTTCCCTGACTCTCTCTCTCTCTGCAGCTGGACTCTCTCCTTCCCTGACTCTCTCTCTCTCTGCAGCTGGACTCTCTCCTTCCCTGACTCTCTCTCTCTCTCTCTCTCTCTCTCTCTGCAGATGGACTCTCTCCTTCCCTGACTCTCTCTCTCTCTGCAGCTGGACTCTCTCCTTCCCTGACTCTCTCTCTCTCTGCAGCTGGACTCTCTCCTTCCCTGACTCTCTCTCTCTCTCTACAGCTGGACTCTCTCCTTCCCTGACTCTCTCTCTCTCTCTGCAGCTGGACTCTCTCCTTCCCTGACTCTCTCTCTCTCTCTGCAGCTGGACTCTCTCCTTCCCTGACTCTCTCTCTCTCTGCAGCTGGACTCTCTCCTTCCCTGACTCTCTCTCTCTCTCTACAGCTGGACTCTCTCCGTCCCTGACTCTCTCTCTCTGCAGTTGGACTCTCTCCTTCCCTGACTCTCTCTCTCTCTCTGCAGCTGGACTCTCTCCTTCCCTGACTCTCTCTCTCTGCAGCTGGACTCTCTCCTTCCCTTCCCTGACTCTCTCTCTCTCTGCAGCTGGACTCTCTCCTTCCCTGACTCTCTCTCTCTGCAGATGGACTCTCTCCTTCCCTCACTTTCTCTCTCTCTGCAGATGGACTCTCTCCTTCCCTGACTCTCTCTCTCTCTACAGCTGGACTCTCTCCTTCCTTGACTCTCTCTCTCTCTCTGCAGCTGGACTCTCTCCTTCCCTGACTGTCTCTCTCTCTGCAGATGGACTCTCTCCTTCCCTGACTCTCTCTCTCTCTGCAGCTGGACTCTCTCCTTCCCTGACTCTCTCTCTCTCTCTCTGCAGCTGGACTCTCTCCTTCCCTGACTCTCTCTCTCTCTCTGCAGCTGGACTCTCTCCTTCCCTGACTCTCTCTCTCTCTGCAGATGGACTCTCTCCTTCCCTGACTCTCTCTCTCTCTGCAGATGGACTCTCTCCTTCCCTGACTCTCTCTCTCTCTGCAGCTGGACTCTCTCCTTCCCTGACTCTCTCTCTCTCTCTGCAGTTGGACTCTCTCCTTCCCTGACTCTCTCTCTCTCTCTGCAGCTGGACTCTCTCCTTCCCTGACTCTCTCTCTCTCTCTCTGCAGCTGGATTCTCTCCTTCCCTGACTCTCTCTCTCTCTCTGCAGTTGGACTCTCTCCTTCCCTGACTCTCTCTCTCTCTCTCTCTGCAGCTGGACTCTCTCCTTCCCTGACTCTCTCTCTCTCTGCAGCTGGACTCTCTCCTTCCCTGACTCTCTCTCTCTGCAGCTGGACTCTCTCCTTCCCTGACTCTCTCTCTCTCTCTGCAGTTGGACTCTCTCCTTCCCTGACTCTCTCTCTCTCTCTGCAGCTGGACTCTCTCCTTCCCTGACTCTCTCTCTCTCTCTGCAGTTGGACTCTCTCCTTCCCTGACTCTCTCTCTCTCTCTGCAGCTGGACTCTCTCCTTCCCTGACTCTCTCTCTCTCTGCAGCTGGACTCTCTCCTTCCCTGACTCTCTCTCTCTCTCTGCAGCTGGACTCTCTCCTTCCCTGACTCTCTCTCTCTCTCTGCAGATGGACTCTCTCCTTCCCTGACTCTCTCTCTCTCTCTGCAGCTGGACTCTCTCCTTCCCTGACTCTCTCTCTCTCTGCAGCTGGACTCTCTCCTTCCCTGACTCTCTCTCTCTCTCTGCAGCTGGACTCTCTCCTTCCCTTCCCTGACTCTCTCTCTCTCTGCAGCTGGACTCTCTCCTTCCCTGACTTTCTCTCTCTCTGCAGATGGACTCTCTCCTTCCCTGACTCTCTCTCTCTCTACAGCTGGACTCTCCCCTTCCCTGACTCTCTCTCTCTCTGCAGATGGACTCTCTCCTTCCCTGACTTTCTCTCTCTCTGCAGATGGACTCTCTCCTTCCCTGACTCTCTCTCTCTCTGCAGCTGGACTCTCTCCTTCCCTGACTCTCTCTCTCTCTGCAGCTGGACTCTCTCCTTCCCTGACTCTCTCTCTCTCTCTGCAGCTGGACTCTCTCCTTCCCTGACTCTCTCTCTCTGCAGCTGGACTCTCTCCTTCCCTGACTCTCTCTCTCTCTCTCTGCAGATGGACTCTCTCCTTCCCTGACTCTCTCTCTCTCTGCAGTTGGACTCTCTCCTTCCCTGACTCTCTCTCTCTCTCTGCAGATGGACTCTCTCCTTCCCTGACTCTCTCTCTCTCTCTGCAGCTGGACTCTCTCCTTCCCTGACTCTCTCTCTCTCTCTGCAGTTGGACTCTCTCCTTCCCTGACTCTCTCTCTCTCTCTGCAGCTGGACTCTCTCCTTCCCTGACTCTCTCTCTCTCTCTGCAGTCGGACTCTCTCCTTCCCTGACTCTCTCTCTCTCTGCAGCTGGACTCTCTCCTTCCCTGACTCTCTCTCTCTCTGCAGCTGGACTCTCTCCTTCCCTGACTCTCTCTCTCTGCAGCTGGACTCTCTCCTTCCCTGACTCTCTCTCTCTCTCTGCAGATGGACTCTCTCCTTCCCTGACTCTCTCTCTCTCTGCAGTTGGACTCTCTCCTTCCCTGACTCTCTCTCTCTCTCTGCAGATGGACTCTCTCCTTCCCTGACTCTCTCTCTCTCTCTGCAGCTGGACTCTCTCCTTCCCTGACTCTCTCTCTCTCTCTGCAGTTGGACTCTCTCCTTCCCTGACTCTCTCTCTCTCTCTGCAGCTGGACTCTCTCCTTCCCTGACTCTCTCTCTCTCTCTGCAGTCGGACTCTCTCCTTCCCTGACTCTCTCTCTCTCTGCAGCTGGACTCTCTCCTTCCCTGACTCTCTCTCTCTCTGCAGCTGGACTCTCTCCTTCCCTGACTCTCTCTCTCTCTCTGCAGCTGGACTCTCTCCTTCCCTGACTCTCTCTCTCTGCAGCTGGACTCTCTCCTTCCCTGACTCTCTCTCTCTCTGCAGATGGACTCTCTCCTTCCCTGACTCTCTCTCTCTCTCTGCAGTTGGACTCTCTCCTTCCCTGACTCTCTCTCTCTGCAGCTGGACTCTCTCCTTCCCTTCCCTGACTCTCTCTCTCTCTGCAGCTGGACTCTCTCCTTCCCTGACTCTCTCTCTCTCTGCAGCTGGACTCTCTCCTTCCCTGACTCTCTCTCTCTCTGCAGCTGGACTCTCTCCTTCCCTGACTCTCTCTCTCTCTCTGCAGCTGGACTCTCTCCTTCCCTGACTCTCTCTCTCTGCAGCTGGACTCTCTCCTTCCCTGACTCTCTCTCTCTCTGCAGATGGACTCTCTCCTTCCCTGACTCTCTCTCTCTCTCTGCAGTTGGACTCTCTCCTTCCCTGACTCTCTCTCTCTGCAGCTGGACTCTCTCCTTCCCTTCCCTGACTCTCTCTCTCTGCAGCTGGACTCTCTCCTTCCCTGACTCTCTCTCTCTCTGCAGATGGACTCTCTCCTTCCCTGACTCTCTCTCTCTCTCTACAGCTGGACTCTCTCCTTCCCTGACTCTCTCTCTCTCTGCAGATGGACTCTCTCCTTCCCTGACTTTCTCTCTCTCTGCAGATGGACTCTCTCCTTCCCTGACTCTCTCTCTCTCTGCAGCTGGACTCTCTCCTTCCCTGACTCTCTCTCTCTCTGCAGCTGGACTCTCTCCTTCCCTGACTCTCTCTCTCTCTCTGCAGTTGGACTCTCTCCTTCCCTGACTCTCTCTCTCTCTCTGCAGCTGGACTCTCTCCTTCCCTGACTCTCTCTCTCTCTCTGCAGTTGGACTCTCTCCTTCCCTGACTCTCTCTCTCTCTCTGCAGATGGACTCTCTCCTTCCCTGACTCTCTCTCTCTCTCTGCAGCTGGACTCTCTCCTTCCCTGACTCTCTCTCTCTCTCTGCAGTTGGACTCTCTCCTTCCCTGACTCTCTCTCTCTCTCTGCAGCTGGACTCTCTCCTTCCCTGACTCTCTCTCTCTCTCTGCAGTCGGACTCTCTCCTTCCCTGACTCTCTCTCTCTCTGCAGATGGACTCTCTCCTTCCCTCACTTTCTCTCTCTCTACAGCTGGACTCTCTCCTTCCCTGACTCTCTCTCTCTCTGCAGCTGGACTCTCTCCTTCCCTGATTCTCTTTCTCTGCAGTTGGACTCTCTCCTTCCCTGACTCTCTCTCTCTCTCTCTCTCTGCAGCTGGACTCTCTCCTTCCCTGACTTTCTCTCTCTCTGCAGATGGACTCTCTCCTTCCCTGACTCTCTCTCTCTCTGCAGCTGGACTCTCTCCTTCCCTGACTCTCTCTCTCTCTGCAGCTGGACTCTCTCCTTCCCTGACTCTCTCTCTCTCTGCAGCTGGACGGGGGGAGGGTCTCTCTCACTGCGGACGAGATCAGAGCAGAGTATCCAGACCTCCGCAGTTTAGTGGGAAAGTCTCTCTACGCCAAAGCATCTGTGCTCACACACTCAGGTACAACCAGACCAGACCAGGTCAGGCCAGGCCAGACCAGACCAGACCAGGCCAGACCAGATCAGACTAGACCAGACCAGGCCAGACCAGATCAGGTCAGACCACGCCAGACCAGGCCAGATCAGACCAGGACAGACCAGGCCAGACCAGGCCAGACCAGGCCAGACCAGGCTATGTGTTAACTGCCCACAGCGGCTACACTAGACTGGTCCAAAAAAAAAACCTCAGCATTGACAGCATCTGGACCCCAGCTTTACATCTGTGAATGGTCTCTCTCTCTGGTCTCTCTCTCTCTGGTCTCTTTCTGGTCTCTCTCTCTCTGGTCTCTCTTTAGTCTCTCTCTCTCTGGTCTCTCTCTCTCTGGTCTCTCTCTGGTCTCTCTTTAGTCTCTCTCTCTCTGGTCTCTTTCTCTCTGGTCTCTCTCTGGTCTCTCTCTGGTCTCTCTCTCTGGTCTCTCTCTGGTCTCTCTCTCTCTGGTCTCTCTCTCTCTGGTCTCTCTTTAGTCTCTCTCTCTCTGGTCTCTCTTTAGTCTCTCTCTCTCTGGTCTCTCTCTCTGGTCTCTCTCTGGTCTCTCTCTCTCTGGCCTCTCTCTGGTCTCTCTCTTTCTGGTCTCTCTCTGGTCTCTCTCTGGTCTCTCTCTGGCCTCTCTCTCTGGTCTCTCTCTTTCTGGTCTCTCTCTCTGGTCTCTCTCTGGTCTCTCTCTCTCTGGTCTCTCTCTCTGGTCTCTCTCTCTGGTCTCTCTCTGGTCTCTCTCTGGTCTCTCTCTCTCTGGTCTCTCTCTCTGGTCTCTCTCTCTCTGGTCTCTCTCTCTCTGGTCTCTCTTTAGTCTCTCTCTCTCTGGTCTCTCTTTAGTCTCTCTCTCTCTGGTCTCTCTCTCTGGTCTCTCTCTGGTCTCTCTCTCTCTGGCCTCTCTCTGGTCTCTCTCTTTCTGGTCTCTCTCTCTGGTCTCTCTCTGGTCTCTCTCTGGCCTCTCTCTCTGGTCTCTCTCTTTCTGGTCTCTCTCTCTGGTCTCTCTCTGGTCTCTCTCTCTCTGGTCTCTCTCTCTGGTCTCTCTCTCTGGTCTCTCTCTCTGGTCTCTCTCTCTGGTCTCTCTCTCTGGTCTCTCTCTCTGGTCTCTCTCTCTCTGGTCTTGCACATCTAGAGACTGAGAGTTTCTGTGTGTTGCAGGTGGAGACCTGGTGGAGGTGGAGAAGGGCGGGGTCCACATCGTCATCTCTCCGTTTGTCGTGTCGTTCAAAGACGCTCCCAAGTACTTCAAACCAGGAATGCCCCTGGACTTCACGGTACCACACTGACCTGCCCCTGGTCTCTCTCTGGTCTCTCACTGGTCTCTCTCTGGTCTCTCTCTGGTCTCTCACTGGTCTCTCTCTCTGGTCTCTCTCTGGTCTCTCTCTGGTCTCTCACTGGTCTCTCTCTGGTCTCTCTCTGGTCTCTCTCTGGTCTCTCACTGGTCTCTCTCTGGTCTCTCTCTGGTCTCTCACTGGTCTCTCTCTGGTCTCTCTCTGGTCTCTCTCTGGTCTCTCTCTGGTCTCTCTCTTGTCTCTCACTGGTCTCTTTCTGGTCCTGCTAGTGGGTTAGCAGTGAGCTAGCGCTAACTATCAAGCCCACATGTATCACATGTGTCGTCTCCTGAACAGTTGCTGGTGCATCACCATGACGACTCGCCGGTCCAGAGCGTCACCGTGAAGCTGACGTTCCTGGACTCACCACTGGAGGTCACCGCAGGCTCCGCCCACATCAGCATCAACATGCCCAACACCAGGACCCCGCAAACCATCACGGTCTGTGACATCACCACAGTGTGACATCACCACAGTGTGACATCACCACAGTGTGACATCATCACAGTGTGACATCAAGGTCCGGCCTGGCTGGGTCTGGTCTGGCCTGGCCTGGTCTGATCTGGTCTAGCTTGGCTGGGTCTGGTCTGGCCTGGTCTGGCCTGGCTGGTGGGAACAGGGCTGAGTGCTGGCTGTGTTGCAGGTGGAGACCGTGCAGCCCGGGCTGAGGGCGGAGCAGCAGGCCCGGCGGGAGCTCCAGGTGGCCCCCTACCTTCCGCCTGGGCAACCCCTCAACCTGCTCCACATATCTGCAGTGAGGAGGCGCGTGGCCGTGGGGGAGAGTCTGCGCCTCCTCCTGAGTCTGAGCCTGGAGAGGCCCCAGGACCTGAGGCACGTCCAGAGCGTCACCTACATGGTAAATACAGTCGATTGTACTGGTGTTCCTACCCTGGTCCTCACATGGTCCGTTCATACCCTGGTCCTCACATGGTCCGTTCATACCCTGGTCCTCACATGGTCCGTTCCTACCCTGGTCCTCACATGGTCCGTTCCTACCCTGGTCCTCACATGGTCCGTTCATACCCTGGTCCTCACATGGTCCGTTCATACCCTGTTCCTCACATGGTCCGTTCATACCCTGGTCCTCACATGGTCCGTTCATACCCTGGTCCTCACATGGTCCGTTCCTACCCTGGTCCTCACATGGTCCGTTCATACCCTGGTCCTCACATGGTCCGTTCATACCCTGGTCCTCACATGGTCCGTTCATACCCTGGTCCTCACATGGTCCGTTCATACCCTGTTCCTCACATGGTCCGTTCATACCCTGGTCCTCACATGGTCCGTTCCTACCCTGGTCCTCACATGGTCCGTTCATACCCTGGTCCTCACATGGTCCGTTCATACCCTGGTCCTCACTTGGTCTGTTTGGTCCTCACATGGTCCGTCACATACCCTGGTCCTCACATGGTCCTGGTCCTCACATGGCCCTGGTCCTCACATGGTCCTGGTCCTCACATACCCTGATCCTCACATGGTCCGTTCATACCCTGTTCCTCACATGGTCTGTTCGTACCCTCTTCCTCACATGGTCCGTGCGTGCCCTGAACCTCACATGGGCCGTTTGTACCCTGGTCCTCACATGGTCCACACACGGTCCTCACATAGCCCTGGTCCTCACATGGTCCGTGCGTGCCCTGAACCTCACATGGTTCGTTCCTCACCCTGGTCCTCACATGGTCTGTTCATACCCTGTTCCTCCCATGGTCCTCACATGTTCCACACATGGCCCTGGTCCTCACATGGTCCTGGTCCTCACTTGATCCTGGTCCTCACATGGTCCTGGTCCTCTCATGGTCCTGGTCCTCACTTGGTCCTGGTCCTCACATTGCCCTGGTCCTCACATGGTCCGTTTGTACCCTGGTCCTCACATGGTCCACACACGGTCCTCACATAGCCCTGGTCCTCACATGGTCCGTGCGTGCCCTGAACCTCACATGGTTCGTTCGTACCCTGGTCCTCACATGGTCTGTTCATACCCTGTTCCTCCCATGGTCCTCACATGTTCCACACATGGTCCTGGTCCTCACATGGTCCTGGTCCTCACTTGGTCCTGGTCCTCACATGGTCCTGGTCCTCTCATGGTCCTGGTCCTCACTTGGTCCTGGTCCTCACATTGCCCTGGTCCTCACATGGTCCTGTAACTCACATGGTCCTGGTCCTCACATGGTCCTGGTCCTCACATGCCCCTGGTCCTCACATGGCCCTGGTCCTCCCATGGTCCTCACATGGTCCTCACATGGTCCTCACATGGCCCTGGTCCTCCCATGGTCCTCACATGGTCCTCACATGTGTGTGTGTAGGTCCTGAACAAAGGGCGGATCGTGAGTGTGCGTCGGGAGGTTGTGAGGTCGCAGCCCGTGGTCGGGGTCCAGCTCCTCGTCTCCTCAGACATGATGCCCTCCTTTCGGGTCGTGGCCTTCTACTCCCTGCCCTGGACTCGGGAGGAGGAGGTGGTGTCTGACTCCATCTATGTGGAGGTGCAGAACTCCTGCGTGGGCAAGGTACGAGGAGGAGGTGTGGGGAGGAGGTGGTGTGAGGAGGGAGGAGAGAGAAGTTGGTAGAGGAGGAGGTGTGGGAGGAGGAGGTGTGAGGGGAGGGAGGAGAGAGAGGTTGGTAGAGGAGGAGGTGTGAGAGGAGGAGGTGTGAAAGGAGGGAGGAGATAGAAGGTGGTAGAGGAGGAGGTGTGGGAGGAGGAGGTGTAAGGAGGGAGGAGAGAGAAAAGGTGGTAGAGGAGGAGGTGTGAGAGGAGGGAGGAGAGAGAAGGTGGTAGAGGAGGAGGTGTGGGAAAGGAGGGAGGAGAGGAGAGAGAAGGTGGTAGAGGAGGAGGTGTGTGAGAGAGGAGGGGAGGAGGAGAGAAGGGGTGGAGGAGAGGTGGAGAGGAGGAGGTGTGAGAGGAGGGAGGAGAGAGAAGGTGGTAGAGGAGGAGGTGTGAGAGGAGGAGGTGTGAAAGGAGGGGAGGAGAGCGAAGGTGGTGAGAGAGGAGGAGGTGTGAGAGGAGGGGAGAAGAGAGAAGGAGGTGGTAGAGGAGGAGGGTGTGTGAGGGAGGGGTGTGGGAGGAGGGAGGTGGAGAGGAAGGTGGGGTAGAGGAGGAGGTGTGAGAGGAGGGAGGAGAGAGAAGGTGGTAGAGGAGAAGGTGTGGGAGGAGGAGGTGTGAGAGGTGGAGAGGAGAGAGAAGGTGGTAGAGGAGGAGGTGTGAGAGGAGGAGGTGTGAGAGGAGGAGAGGAGAGAGAAGGTGGTAGAGGAGGAGGTGTGGGAGGAGGAGGAGAGAGGAGGTGTGAGAGAGAAGTTGGTTGAGGAGGAGGTGTGGAAGAGGAGGAGGTGTGAGAGGAGAGAGGAGAAGGTGGTAGAGGAGGAGGTGTGGGAGGAGGAGGTGTGAGAGGAGGGAGGAGGAGAGAAGGTGGTAGAGGAGGAGGTGTGAGAGGAGGGAGGAGAGAGAAGGTGGTAGAGGAGGAGGTGTGGGAGGAGGTGTGAGGAGGAGAAAGAAGGTGGTAGAGGAGGAGGTGTGGGAGGAGAGAGGAGAGAGAAGTTGGTAGAGGAGGAGGTGTGTGAGGAGGAGGTGGTGAGGAGGTGTGGGAGGAGGAGGTGTGGGTAGTTTATGATGATTGACCCTCTGAGGGAGGAGGGTAACAGGAGAACTGCCCCAGGCACGGAAAGAGGAAAGAGGCAGTGGTGGTACCTATAAGAAAAACCAGGGAAAGATTGTACAAAACAGACGGGTACAGACGGGTACTGACGGCTACAGACGGGTACAGACTGGTACAGACGGGTACAGACGGGTACAGACAGGTACAGACTGGTACAGACGGGTACAGACGGGTACAGACAGGTAAAGACTGGTACAGACGGGTACAGACGGGTACAGACAGGTACAGACTGGTACAGACGGGTACAGACGGGTACTGACAGGTACAGACGGGTACAGACGGGTACAGACAGGTACAGACGGGTACAGACGGGTACAGACGGGTACAGACAGGTACAGACTGGTACAGACGGGTACAGACGGGTACAGACAGGTACAGACGGGTACAGACAGGTACAGACTGGTACAGACGGGTACGAACGGGTACAGACGGGTACCGACGGGTACAGACAGGTACAGGCCGATAGCACTGACGTCAAACGTGTGTAAAACTAAGGAGACAATGATAAACAACAGATTAACAATTTACATGGAAAGCAAAGGATTGTTGGCGAACTACCAGAGTGGATTCAGGCGAACTACCAGAGTGGATTCAGACGAACTACCAGAGTGGATTCAGACGAACTACCAGAGTGGATTCAGGCGAACTACCAGAGTGGATTCAGGCGAACTACCAGAGTGGATTCAGGCGAACTACCAGAGTGGATTCAGACGAACTACCAGAGTGGATTCAGACGAACTACCAGAGTGGATTCGGGCGAACTACCAGAGTGGATTCAGACGAACTACCAGAGTGGATTCAGACGAACTACCAGAGTTGATTCAGGAGAACTAACAGAGTGGATTCAGGCGAACTACCAGAGTGGATTCAGGCGAACTACCAGAGTGCATTCAGGCGAACTACCAGAGTGGATTCAGGCGAACTACCAGAGTGGATTCAGGCGAACTACCAGAGTGGATTCAGGCGAACTACCAGAGTGGATTCAGGCGAACTACCAGAGTGGATTCAGGCGAACTACCAGAGTGGATTCAGGCGAACTACCAGAGTGGATTCAGACGAACTACCAGAGTGGATTCAGACGAACTACCAGAGTGGATTCAGGCGAACTACCAGAGTGGATTCAGGCGAACTACCAGAGTGGATTCAGGCGAACTACCAGAGTGGATTCAGGCGAACTACCAGAGTGGATTCAGGCGAACTACCAGAGTGGATTCAGGCGAACTACCAGAGTGGATTCAGGCGAACTACCAGAGTGGATTCAGGCGAACTACCAGAGTGGATTCAGGCGAACTACCAGAGTGGATTCAGGCGAACTACCAGAGTGGATTCAGACGAACTACCAGAGTGGATTCAGACGAACTACCAGAGTGGATTCAGGCGAACTACCAGAGTGGATTCAGGCGAACTACCAGAGTGGATTCAGACGAACTACCAGAGTGGATTCAGGCGAACTACCAGAGTGGATTCAGACGAACTACCAGAGTGGATTCAGGCGAACTACCAGAGTGGATTCAGACGAACTACCAGAGTGGATTCAGGCGAACTACCAGAGTGGATTCAGGCGAACTACCAGAGTGGATTCAGGCGAACTACCAGAGTGGATTCAGGTGAACTACCAGAGTGGATTCAGGCGAACTACCAGAGTGGATTCAGGCGAACTACCAGAGTGGATTCAGACAAACTACCAGAGTGGATTCAGACGAACTACCAGAGTGGATTCAGGCGAACTACCAGAGTGGATTCAGGCGAACTACCAGAGTGGATTCAGGCGAACTACCAGAGTGGATTCAGGCGAACTACCAGAGTGGATTCAGGCGAACTACCAGAGTGGATTCAGGCGAACTACCAGAGTGGATTCAGACGAACTACCAGAGTGGATTCAGGCGAACTACCAGAGTGGATTCAGGCGAACTACCAGAGTGGATTCAGGCGAACTACCAGAGTGGATTCAGACGAACTACCAGAGTGGATTCAGGCGAACTACCAGAGTGGATTCAGGCGAACTACCAGAGTGGATTCAGGCGAACTACCAGAGTGGATTCAGGCGAACTACCAGAGTGGATTCAGGCGAACTACCAGAGTGGATTCAGGCGAACTACCAGAGTGGATTCAGGCGAACTACCAGAGTGGATTCAGACAAACTACCAGAGTGGATTCACACGAACTACCAGAGTGGATTCAGGCGAACTACCAGAGTGGATTCAGGCGAACTACCAGAGTGGATTCAGGCGAACTACCAGAGTGGATTCAGGCGAACTACCAGAGTGGATTCAGGCGAACTACCAGAGTGGATTCAGGCGAACTACCAGAGTGGATTCAGGCGAACTACCAGAGTGGATTCAGACGAACTACCAGAGTGGATTCAGACGAACTACCAGAGTGGATTCAGGCGAACTACCAGAGTGGATTCAGGCGAACTACCAGAGTGGATTCAGGCGAACTACCAGAGTGAATTCAGGCGAACTACCAGAGTGGATTCAGACGAACTACCAGAGTGGATTCAGACAAACTACCAGAGTGGATTCAGGCGAACTACCAGAGTGGATTCAGGCGAACTACCAGAGTGGATTCAGGCGAACTACCAGAGTGGATTCAGGCGAACTACCAGAGTGGATTCAGGCGAACTACCAGAGTGGATTCAGGCAAACTACCAGTCTCTGACCAGTCTCTGATATTGAAAAGGCATATGACATGCTGTGGATTCAGGGATTACTTATGAGATTGCGTATATTAGGAGTTAATGGGAAATTGTACAAGTGGATACAAAGTTTTTTAGAAGGAAGGAAAATACAAGTTTAGATAGGAAGTATGTTTTCTGGAAAGTACTGTGTTGAAAATGGAACGCCTCAAGGAAGTATAGTAAGTCCGCTGTTTTCTATTATGATACATGATATTTTTAAAGAGTTAAGTAAAAAGTTTGGGTTTTCACTGTTTGCAGATGATGGAGCTACATGGTGTAGAGGGAGGAATGTACCATATGGTGTAGAGGGAGGAATGTACCATGTGTGGTGAAAAAGCTCCAAGAGGCTATTAAACAGTTGAGACGTGGTCTTACAGATGGGGTTTTATATTCTCTATTGACCAAACAAAGATCATGTTTTTTACGAAGAAAAAGATTGGACAGGAGATTAAACTAAGACTGTATGATCAAAACCTGAAAAGAGTCAAGGTTTTTAAGTATTTGGGGGTGTGGTTCGATGAGAAAATAACATGGGCAATTCATGTTAATAAGATGATAAATGTAAACAAGTGCTAAATGTGTTGAGGTGTTTATTAGGAAAAGAATGGCAATGTTATCCATATACAGAGGTTTGATTAGATCTGTGACTATGGCTGTATTGTTTATGGCTCTGCTGCAGTCACAACTTTGAAAAAGTTGGATATAATTCAATATCAGGCTCTGAGACTGTGCACAGGTGCTTTTAGGACTTCTCCTGCAGCATTACAAGTTGAAGTGAATCAAATGCCATTAGAGTGGAGAAGGATTCAGCTGTCTCTGAACTACTGGGCTAATCTTAAAGGTCAAAGGTCAGGACATCCAACTTTGAATACGTTGGAGCTGTGTTGGGAGACAGGGAAGAGGCAAAATAGAAGTTTTGGATGGACTATAGAGCAGAATGTGAAAAGATATCAGGTGGACCATTTACAGATCAGCCCGACAGTGCCTGCTATACCTCCGTGGATTCTTCCTGATGCTGTGGTGGACCAGTCGATGCTAAATAAAAAACACAGAAACAGAGACTGTGTCTTGGATAAGCAAACTGTTCAAGTGCATATTGATGGGTACTATGGATATGTTAAAATATACACAGACGCTTCAAAAAGTATAAATGGTAAAGTGGGAGTATCTTATGTCGTGCCAGAATTTGAGGTTAAAGTATCAGTCTATACTGGAGAAATGGTGGCAATTCTCCTGGGCCTTCAGTGGGTGGAGGAAGTAAGACCCATGAGATCAGTGATCTGTTCAGATTCGAGTTTGTCGATAAATAGTCTTCAGAACAGCCACTCGGACAGCAGAGAAGATATTCTGAAGTGTTGTATAGAATACGAATGATGGGGCTTGTTGTTGGGTTTGTGTGGGTGCCGGCTCATATGGGAGTGGTGGGGAATGAGATGGCAGACAGAACAGCCAAAGATGCACTAAACAATACAATTGTGGATATAACAGTAAATGTGAGCAAATCAGAAGCTAAGAGTATCATTAAAAGAAACTTGAAGCTGAAATGGCAGACAGACTGGGATCAGGGGAACACTGGGCGGTGGTATCACAAAATTCAGAAAAGGGAAGGAGTGAGAATTGATACAAGCGGCAATAGGAAACAAGAAATTACAATGACAAGACTCAGGATTGGACATACAGGACTTAATGACACGTCATACAAAAGAAGTAAACATGCATCTGGAAACTGCGAACCTTGTAATCAGACAGAATCTGTCGAACATGTGTTGATCGAACCTTGTAATCAGACAGAATCTATCGAACATGTGTTGATCGAACCTTGTAATCAGACAGAATCTGTCGAACATGTGTTGATCGAACCTTGTAATCAGACAGAATCTATCGAACATGTGTTGATCAAACCTTGTAATCAGACAGAATCTATCGAACATGTGTTGATCGAACCTTGTAATCAGACAGAATCTATCGAACATGTGTTGATCGAACCTTGTAATCAGACAGAATCTATCGAACATGTGTTGATCGAACCTTGTAATCAGACAGAATCTGTCCAACATGTGTTGATCGAACCTTGTAATCAGACAGAATCTATCGAACATGTGTTGATCGAGCCTTGTAATCAGACAGAATCTGTCGAACATGTGTTGATCGAGCCTTGTAATCAGAGAGAATCTATCGAACATGTGTTGATCGAACCTTGTAATCAGACAGAATCTATCGAACATGTGTTGATCGAACCTTGTAATCAGACAGAATCTATCGAACATGTGTTGATCGAACCTTGTAATCAGACAGAATCTATCGAACATGTGTTGATCGAACCTTGTAATCAGAGAGAATCTATCGAACATGTGTTGATCGAACCTTGTAATCAGACAGAATCTATCGAACATGTGTTGATCGAGCCTTGTAATCAGAGAGAATCTATCGAACATGTGTTGATCGAACCTTGTAATCAGACAGAATCTATTGAACATGTGTTGATCGAACCTTGTAATCAGACAGAATCTATCGAACATGTGTTGATCGAACCTTGTAATCAGACAGAATCTATTGAACATGTGTTGATCGAACCTTGTAATCAGACAGAATCTATTGAACATGTGTTGATCGAACCTTGTAATCAGAGAGAATCTATCGAACATGTGTTGATCGAACCTTGTAATCAGACAGAATCTATCGAACATGTGTTGATCGAACCTTGTAATCAGACCAGAATCTATCGAACATGTGTTGATCGATCCTTGTAATCAGACAGAATCTATTGAACATGGAGGGAGATCAGAGGGAGACCAGAGGGAGACCAGAGGGAGACCAGAGGGAGATCAGAGGGAGACCAGAGGGAGACCAGAGGGAGACCAGAGGGAGACCAGAGGCAGACCAGAGAGAGACCAGAGAGAGACCAGAGAGAGACCAGAGGGAGACCAGAGGGAGACCAGAAGGAGACCAGAGGGAGACCAGAGGGAGACCAGAGGGAGACCAGAGGGAGACCAGAGGGAGACCAGAGGGAGACCAGAGAGAGACCAGAGAGAGAGACCAGAGGGAGACCAGAGGGAGACCAGAGGGAGACCAGAGAGAGACCAGAGGGAGACCAGAGGGAGACCAGAGAGAGACCAGAGAGAGACCAGAGAGAGACCAGAGAGAGACCAGAGGGAGAGAGCAGAGGGAGACCAGAGGGAGACCAGAGGGAGACCAGAGGGAGACCAGAGAGAGACCAGAGGGAGACCAGAGAGAGACCAGAGGGAGACCAGAGGGAGACCAGAGAGAGACCAGAGAGAGACCAGAGAGAGACCACAGGGAGACCAGAGGGAGACCAGAGGCAGACCAGAGAGAGACCAGAGGGAGACCAGAGAGAGACCAGAGAGAGACCAGAGAGAGAGACCAGAGAGAGACCAAGAGAGAGACCAGAGGGAGACCAGAGGCAGACCAGAGGGAGACCAGAGAGAGACCAGAGGGAGACCAGAGAGAGACCAGAGAGAGACCAGAGGGAGACCAGAGAGAGATTGGGGAGAGACCAGAGAGAGAGACCAGAGGGAGACCAGAGAGAGATTGGGGAGAGACCAGAGGGAGACCAGAGAGAGACCAGAGGGAGACCAGAAAGAGACCAGAGGGAGACCAGAGAGAGACCAGAGAGAGACCAGAGAGAGACCAGAGAGAGACCAAAGAGAGACCAGAGAGAGAGACCAGAGAGAGACCAGAGAGAGAGACCAGAGAGACCAGAGAGAGACCAGAGACAGACCAGAGAGTGAGACCAGAGAGTGAGACCAGAGAGAGACCAGAGAGAGAGACCAGAGAGAGACCAGAGAGAGAGACCAGAGAGTGAGACCAGAGAGAGACCAGAGAGAGACCAGAGAGAGACCAGAGAGAGAAAATAAAGAAACAGAATGAAGAGAGACAGAGAGCGTTAGAATGAACCAAAAGCTCCAAAATATTCTCATCATAAATTCATTGATTTATTTCTTCATGGTAGGAGGAGGTGTCTGAGGAGGAGGTGTCTGAGATGGAAGCAGAGGAGGTGTCTGAGATGGAAGCAGAGGAGGTGTCTGAGGAGGAGGTGTCTGAGATGGAAGCAGAGGAGGTGTCTGAGGAGGAGGTGTCTGAGATGGAAGCAGAGGAGGTGTCTGAGGAGGAGGTGTCTGAGTTGGAAGCAGAGGAGGTGTCTGAGATGGAAGCAGAGGAGGTGTCTGAGGAGGAGGTGTCTGAGATGGAAGCAGAGGAGGTGTCTGAGATGGAAGCAGAGGAGGTGTCTGAGGAGGAGGTGTCTGAGATGTATGCAGAGGTGATTGAGGAGGAGGTGTCTGAGATGGAAGCAGAGGAGGTGTCTGAGGAGGAGGTGTCTGAGATGGAAGAAGAGGAGGTGTCTGAGGAGGAGGTGTCTGAGATGTAAGCAGAGGTGATTGAGGAGGAGGTGTGTGAAAAGGAGATGCTGAGGAGGAGGTGTCTGAGGAGGAGGTGTCTGAGATGGAAGCAGAGGAGGTGTCTGAGGAGGAGGTGTCTGAGATGGAAGCAGAGGAGGTGTCTGAGGAGAACGTGTCTGAGGAGGAGGTGCTGAGGAGGAGGTGTGTGAAAAGGAGATGCTGAGGAGGATGTGTCTGAGGAGGAGGTGTCTGAGGAGGAGGTGCTGAGGAGGAGGTGCTGAGGAGGAGGTGTGTGAAAAGGAGATGCTGAGGAGGATGTGTCTGAGGAGGATGTGTCTGAGGAGGATGTGTCTGAGGAGGAGGTGTCTGAGGAGGAGGTGCTGAGGAGGTGCCAGCAGACTCACACGGCTGTCATGGCCTCGTTCTGGAAGGTGACGAAGGCCATGCCCAGGGGCTTGGTGTGGACCTTCTCCTTCTCCTTCCTGTACTCCTCCTTCAGTTTGGCCTCACGCTTTGTGTAGAAGCTCACCGCCTCCTCCTGCAGGACAACACAGGTATTACACACACATTTTTATGGAGCCATGGTCGGCCTCTCTGGTCTCCCTCTGGTCTCTCTCTCTGGTCTCTCTCTGGTCTCCCTCTGGTCTCTCTCTGGTCTCTCTCTGGTCTCTCTCTGGTCTCTCTCTCTGGTCTCTCTCTGGTCTCCCTCTGGTCTCTCTCTCTGGTCTCTCTCTGGTCTCTCTCTGGTCTCTCTCTCTGGTCTCTCTCTGGTCTCTCTCTGGTGTCTCTCTGGTCTCTCTCTGGTCTCTCTCTGGTCTCTCTCTGGTCTCTCTCTGGTCTCCCTCTGGTCTCTCTCTCTGGTCTCTCTCTGGTCTCTCTCTGGTCTCTCTCTGGTCTCTCTCTGGTCGCTCTCTGGTCTCTCTCTGGTCTCTCTCTGGTCGCTCTCTCTGGTCTCTCTCTGGTCTCTCTCTCTGGTCTCTCTCTGGTCTCTCTCTGGTCTCTCTCTGGTCTCTCTCTCTGGTCTCTCTCTGGTCTCTCTCTGGTCTCTCTCTCTGGTCTCTCTCTGGTCTCTCTCTGGTCTCTCTCTCTGGTCTCTCTCTGGTCTCTCTCTGGTGTCTCTCTGGTCTCTCTCTGGTCTCTCTCTGGTCTCTCTCTGGTCTCTCTCTCTGGTCTCTCTCTCTGGTCTCTCTCTGGTCTCTCTCTGGTCTCTCTCTGGTCTCTCTCTGGTCTCTCTCTGGTCTCTCTCTCTGGTCTCTCTCTCTGGTCTCTCTCTCTGGTCTCTCTCTGGTCTCTCTCTCTGGTCTCTCTCTGGTCTCCCTCTGGTCTCTCTCTATGGTCTCTCTCTGGTCTCTCTCTGGTCTCTCTCTCTGGTCTCTCTCTGGTCTCTCTCTCTGGTCTCTCTCTATGGTCTCTCTCTATGGTCTCTCTCTCTGGTCTCTCTCTCTGCTCTCTCTCTCTGCTCTCTCTCTCTCTGCTCTCTGGTCTCTCTCTCACTGCTCTCTCTCTCTCTGCTCTCTCTCTCACTGCTCTCTCTCTCTCTGCTGTCTCTCTCACTGCTCTCTCTCTCACTGCTCTCTCTCTCTCTGCTCTCTCTCTCTGCTCTCCCTCTCTCTCTCTCTGCTCTCTCTCTCTGGTCTCTCTCTCACTGCTCTCTCTCTCACTGCTCTCTCTCTCTCTGCTCTCTCTCACTGCTCTCTCTCTCTCTCTCTCTCTCTCTGCTCTCTCTCTGCTCTCTCTCTCTCTGGTCTCTCTCTCTCTCTCTGGTCTCCCTCTCTGGTCTCTCTCTCTGCTCTCTCTCTCTCTCTCGCTGGTCTCTCTCTCTGCTCTCTCTCTGCTCTCTCTCTCTGGTCTCTCTCTCTGCTCTCTGCTCTCTCTCACTGCTCTCTCTCTCTCTGCTCTCCCTCTCTGGTCTATCTCTCTCTGCTCTCTCTCTCTGGTCTCTCTCTCTCTGCTCTCTCTCTCTCTGCTCTCTCTCTCTGGTCTCCCTCTCTCTGCTCTCTCTCTGGTCTCTCTCTCACTGCTCTCTCTCTCTCTGCTCTCCCTCTCTGGTCTCTCTCTCTCTGGTCTCTCTCTCTCTGGTCTCTCTCTCTCTGGTCTCTCTCTCACTGCTCTCTCTCTCTCTCTGCTCTCTCTCTCTGCTCTCTCTCTCTCTCTCTCTGGCCTCTCTCTGCTCTCTCTCTGCTCTCCCTCTCTGGTCTCTCTCTCTGCTCTCCCTCTCTGGTCTCTGCTCTCTCTCTCTCTGGTCTCTCTCTGGTCTCTCTCTCTGGTCTCTCTCTGGTCTCTCTCTGGTCTCTCTCTGGTCTCTCTCTGGTCTCTCTCTGCTCTCTCTCTGGTCTCTCTCTCTGCTCTCTCTCTCTCTCTCTGGTCTCTCTGGTACCTCCTCACAGCCGGTGATGGTACAGCAGCAGAGGTGCCCACATGGTTTGGGGTTGATCATGGTAGGTACGTGCTCCTTGGCCATGAGGTCCGTGAAGAACTTCTTGCTCCTCTCCGTCTTCTTCCTCTCTCCGTTCAGAGACATCAGTTTGGCCACGTTAAAACAGATGCGAGCCTCCAGGACCAGGCAGTTCTCATACGCCTGTCTGCAAACACACACACACACACATGTAGGAGACCAGGAGGAGACCAGGGAGGGACCAGGGATAGAGACCAGAGAGAGACCAGGGATAGACCAGAGAGAGCAGAGACCAGGAAGAGACCAGAGAGACCAGAGAGCCTCCAGTACCAGGCAGTTCTCATACGCCTGTCTGCAAACACACACACACACATGTAGGAGACCAGGAGGAGACCAGGGAGGGACCAGGGATAGAGACCAGAGAGAGACCAGGAAGAGACCAGAGAGAGCAGAGACCAGGAAGAGAGCAGAGAGAGCAGAGACCAGGAAGAGAGCAGAGAGACCAGAGAGCCTCCAGGACCAGGCAGTTCTCATACGCCTGTCTGCAAACACACACACACACATACACATGACCAGGAGGAGACCAGGGAGGGACCAGGAAGAGACCAGAGAGAAGAGAGACCAGGGAGGGACCACAGACTAGGGAGAGACCAGAAAGTCAATGAGACCAGGAAGAGATCAGGAAGAAACCAGGCAGTAACCAGAGACCAGAGAGAGTGACCCGAGAGAGACCAGAAAGAGAGAGACCAGAACAACCACAAAAGACTCCTTGATGGTAAAGGGCCAGACACATTATTGAGAACAGGGGGATGGAGAGGGGTCAGACGAGGGGTTTCTCTCACACAACCATGAACCATGAGTGGAAAACCCCGGGGTGAGGACCATCAAGAGTAAAACCAGGTGTCACTCACTCAAAGTGCTGCTTGATCTGAGACTCTTCTGCGTATTTGGAAATGCCGTTTATGAACAATGTGCGCTTCACCTGCAGAAGATAGATCAAAGAAACCATCAACTCACATGGTTCAGACCCCAGACTGTACACAGAGAGACAAGCTAACATGCTAGCTCAATGAGGCCAACAGGGAAGTGCTCATGATGAAGTTTGAATCCTCTAGCTCAGTAGTGTTTGTGTCATTTTGGACTGGTGTGTGGGGGTGTGGCCTCCTGCTGTGGGGGTGTGGCCTCCTGCTGTGGGGGTGTGGCCTCCTGCTGTGTGGGTGTGGCCTCCTGCTGTGGGGGTGTGGTCTCCTGCTGTGGGGGTGTGGTCTCCTGCTGTGTGGGTGTGGCCTCCTGCTGTGTGGGTGTGGCCTCCTGCTGTGTGGGTGTGGTCTCCTGCTGTGGGGGTGTGGTCTCCTGCTGTGTGGGTGTGGACTCCTGCTGTGGGGGTGTGGTCTCCTGCTGTGTGGGTGTGGCCTCCTGCTGTGTGGGTGTGGCCTCCTGCTGTGTGGGTGTGGTCTCCTGCTGTGTGGTGTGGTCTCCTGCTGTGTGGGTGTGGTCTCCTGCTGTGTGGGTGTGGTCTCCTGCTGTGTGGGTGTGGTCTCCTGCTGTGGGGGTGTGGCCTCCTGCTGTGTGGGTGTGGTCTCCTGCTGTGGGGGTGTGGCCTCCTGCTGTGTGGGTGTGGTCTCCTGCTGTGTGGGTGTGGTCTCCTGCTGTGGGGGTGTGGTCTCCTGCTGTGTGGGTGTGGTCTCCTGCTGTGTGGTGTGGTCTCCTGCTGTGTGGGTGTGGTCTCCTGCTGTGTGGTGTGGTCTCCTGCTGTGTGGGTGTGGTCTCCTGCTGTGTGGGTGTGGTCTCCTGCTGTGTGGGTGTGGTCTCCTGCTGTGTGGGTGTGGTCTCCTGCTGTGTGGTGTGGTCTCCTGCTGTGTGGGTGTGGTCTCCTGCTGTGGGGTGTGGTCTCCTGCTGTGTGGGTGTGGTCTGCTGCTGTGGGGGTGTGGTCTCCTGCTGTGTGGGTGTGGTCTCCTGCTGTGTGGGTGTGGTCTCCTGCTGTGTGGGTGTGGTCTCCTGCTGTGTGGGTGTGGTCTCCTGCTGTGTGGGTGTGGTCTGCTGCTGTGGGGGTGTGGTCTCCTGCTGTGTGGGTGTGGTCTCCTGCTGTGTGGGTGTGGTCTGCTGCTGTGGGGGTGTGGTCTCCTGCTGTGGGGTGTGGTCTCCTGCTGTGTGGGTGTGGTCTCCTGCTGTGTGGGTGTGGTCTCCTGCTGTGTGGGTGTGGTCTCCTGCTATGTGGGTGTGGTCTCCTGCTGTGTGGGTGTTGTGTCCTGCTGTGGGGGTGTGGTCTCCTGCTGTGTGGGTGTGGTCTCCTGCTGTGTGGGTGTGGTCTCCTGCTGTGTGGGTGTGGTCTCCTGCTGTGTGGGTGTGGTCTCCTGCTGTGTGGGTGTGGTCTCCTGCTGTGGGGTGTGGTCTCCTGCTGTGGGGGTGTGGTCTCCTGCTGTGTGGGTGTGGTCTCCTGCTGTGTGGGTGTGGTCTCCTGCTGTGGGGGTGTGGTCTCCTGCTGTGTGGGTGTGGTCTCCTGCTGTGTGGGTGTGGTCTCCTGCTGTGGGGGTGTGGTCTCCTGCTGTGTGGGTGTGGTCTCCTGCTGTGGGGGTGTGGTCTCCTGCTGTGTGGGTGTGGTCTCCTGCTGTGTGGGTGTGGTCTCCTGCTGTGGGGGTGTGGTCTCCTGCTGTGTGGGTGTGGTCTCCTGCTGTGTGGGTGTGGTCTCCTGCTGTGTGGGTGTGGTCTCCTGCTGTGTGGGTGTGGTCTCCTGCTGTGGGGGTGTGGTCTCCTGCTGTGGGGTGTGGTCTCCTGCTGTGTGGGTGTGGTCTCCTGCTGTGGGGTGTGGCCTCCTGCTGTGTGGGTGTGGTCTCCTGCTGTGTGGGTGTGGTCTCCTGCTGTGGGGGTGTGGTCTCCTGCTGTGTGGGTGTGGTCTCCTGCTGTGTGGGTGTGGTCTCCTGCTGTGTGGGTGTGGTCTCCTGTTGTGGGGGTGTGGTCTCCTGTTGTGGGGGTGTGGTCTCCTGCTGTGGGGGTGTGGTCTCCTGCTGTGGGGGTGTGGTCTCCTGCTGTGTGGGTGGGTCTCCTGCGTGGGGTGTGGTCTCCTGCTGTGTGGGTGTGGTCTCCTGCTGTGGGGTGTGGTCTCCTGCTGTGGGGTGTGGTCTCCTGCTGTGGGGTGTGGCCTCCTGCTGTGGGGGCGTGGTCTCCTGCTGTGGGGTGTGGTCTCCTGCTGTGTGGGTGTGGTCTCCTGCTGTGTGGGTGTGGTCTCCTGCTGTGGGGTGTGGTCTGCTGCTGTGGGGTGTGGTCTGCTGCTGTGGGGGCGTGGCCTGATACTGTGGGGGCGTGGTCTCCTGCTGTGGGGGCGTGGCCTCACCAGGTCGTCCTCCTTGTAGTGCATCTTGGACGTGTGGCGCCTCATGCTGTAGACGGTGAGCAGCAGATACATGAAGGCGAAGGTCGTATGCAGCCACAGGAGGTTAGTCCTACACACAAGAACTGATGAGACCGGAGGGAGACCAGAGGGAGACCGGAGGGAGACCAGAGGGAGAGCAGAGGGAGAACAGAGGGAGACCAGAGGAAGACCAGAGGGAGAACAGAGGGAGACCAGAGGGAGAGCAGAGAGAGAGCAGAGAGAGAGACCAGAGGGAGACCAGAGAGAGAGACCAGAGAGAGACCAGAGAGAGACCAAAGGGAGAGCAGAGGGAGACCAGAGAGAGACCAAAGGGAGAGCAGAGGGAGACCAGAGGAAGACCAGAGGGAGAGCAGAGGGAGACCAGAGGGAGAGCAGAGAGAGAGCAGAGAGAGAGCAGAGAGAGAGACCAGAGGGAGACCAGAGGGAGAGCAGAGGGAGACCAGAGGGAGACCAGAGGAAGACAAGAGGGAGACCAGAGGAAGACCAGAGGGAGACCAGAGAGAGACCAAAGGGAGAGCAGAGGGAGAGCAGAGGGAGACCGGAGGAAGACCAGAGGGAGAGCAGAGAGAGAGCAGAGAGAGAGACCAGAGGGAGACCAGAGAGAGACCAAAGGGAGAGCAAAGGGAGACCAGAGAGAGACCAAAGGGAGAGCAGAGGGAGACCAGAGGAAGACCAGAGGGAGAGCAGAGGGAGACCAGAGGGAGAGCAGAGAGAGAGCAGAGAGAGACCAGAGGGAGAGCAGAAAGAAAGCAGAGGGAGAGACCAGAGGGAGACCAGAGAGAGAGACCAGAGGGAGACCAGAGAGAGACCAAAGGGAGACCAGAGGGAGAGCAGAGGGAAAGCAGAGAGAGACCAGAGAGAGACCAAAGGGAGACCACAGGGAGAGCAGAGGGAGAGCAGAGGGAGACCGGAGGAAGACCGGAGAGAGAGAGCAGGGAGACCAGACAGAAACCAGAGGGAGACCAGAGGGAGACCAGAGGGAGACCAGAGGAGGACCAGAGGGAGACCAGAGGAGGACCAGAGGGAGACCAGAGGGAAAGCAGAGAGAGACCAGAGAGAGAGCAGAGGGAGACCAGAGAGAGACCAGAGAGAGACCAGAGAGAGAGCAGAGGGAGACCAGAGAGAGACCAGAGAGAGACCAGAGAGAGAGACCAGAGAGAGAGCAGAGAGAGACCAGAGAGAGACCAGAGAGAGACATCACGGAGAAACCAGAGAGAGACTAGAGGAGGACCAGAGGGAGACCAGAGGGAAAGCAGAGAGAGACCAGAGTGAGCAGCGGTCACTTACCCAGATTTGAGGTTGGCGATGGTCGTCCGTCCAAAACTGTAGGCGTTGTTTTCTGCAAACACAAGATTTGTTTTGTTAAAATGTGTTTAAACCAGATCTGTCTGAGCTGCTGCCGCTCGGCCCTTCATCAGACTCTCGGTCGCACATGGTCTCAGAGCAGACCAGACCAGACCACTCCATCAGCACCAGCAAAGAGCAGCTTTTCATTATGAGGCCAAAGAGATGAGATAAGTCTGAGTCTGTTCTGTGTGGACCATCAATCACAAGGACTATAAACACCATCAACCACAGGGACTATAAACACCATCAACCACAGAGACTAACACCATCAAACACAGGGACTATAAAGAGTGTCCAGCAGGATCTATCTGTGGACCATCAAACACAGGGACTATAAAGAGTGTCCAGCAGGATTTGTCTGTGTGGACCATCAAACACAGGGACTATAAAGAGTGTCCAGCAGGATTTGTCTGTGTGGACCATCAAACACAGGGACTATAAAGAGTGTCCAGCAGGATTTGTCTGTGTGGACCATCAAACACAGGGACTATAAAGAGGAGGCCGCTGGTTATGGGAAACTCACTGGGTTTACACATGGACTAGCACCAAGAACTAGTCCCTACAACACTGTGTCGGTCTGTCTGGGTCTTAGTCTGTGTCTGGGTCTGGTCTGGTCTTGGTCTTTGTCTGGGTTTGGTCTGGTCTGGTCTTGGTCTTTGTCTGGGTCTTGGTTTGGTCTTGGTCTGGGTCTTAGTTTGGCTCTAGTCTTGGTCTAGGTCTTAGTCTGGGTCTGATTTAGTTTTGGTCTGGGTCTGGTCTTGGTCTGTGTCTGTGTCTGGTCTTGTTTTGGTCTTGGTCTGGGTCTTGGTCTGGTCTTGGTCTGGGTCTTTGTCTGGTCTTGTTTTGGTCTGGATCTGGGTCTTGGTTTGGTCTTGGTCTGGTCTTGGTCTGAGGACTCAAAGGACTCTAAAGAAGGAAGCTCTAAGGTCAGCTCTAATGTCAGCTCTAATGTAGCTCTAATGTCAGCTCTAATGTAGCTCTAAGGTCAGCTCTAATGTCAGCTCTGAGGTCAGCTCTAATGTCAGCTCTAAGGTCAGCTCTAATGTAGCTCTACGGTCAGCTCTAATGTAGCTCTAATGTCAGCTCTAAGGTCAGCTCTAAGGTCAGCTCTAATGTAGCTCTAATGTAGCTCTAAAGTCAGCTCTAATGTAGCTCTAATGTCAGCTCTAAGGTCAACTCTAATGTCAGCTCTAATGTCAGCTTTAAGGCTCTAATGTCAGCTCTAAGGTCAGCTCTAATGTAGCTCTAATGTCAGCTCTAAGGTAAGCTCTAATGTCAGCTCTAATGTCAGCTCTAAGGTCAGCTCTAATGTCAGCTCTAAGGTCAGCTCTAATGTCAGCTCTAAGGTCAGCTCTAAGATCAGCTCTAAGGTCAGCTCTAATGTCAGCTCTAATGCCAACTCTAATGTCAGCTCTAATGTAGCTCTAATGTCAGCTCTAATGTCAGCTCTAATGTCTGCTCTAATGTCAGCTCTAAGGTCAGCTCTAAGGTCAGCTCTAAGGTCAGCTCTAATGTCAGCTCCAGTGTAGCTCTAATGTCAGCTCTAAGGTCAGCTCTAATGTAGCTCTAATGTAGCGCTAAGGTGAGCTCTAATGTCAGCTCTAATGTCAGCTCTAAGGTCAGCTCTAATGTCAGCTCTAATGTCAGCTCTAAGGTCAGCTCTAAAGTACCTTCTTTGGACGGTGGACCTGGGGATCCCATGTTGAGAAATGCTTCAACGCTGAGGATTCGGACTGAACCCAAACACACCAGAAACACTTTTTACTCACTGTAAACCCGGACTAAACCAGGACTAAAACAGGACTAAACCAGGACTAAACCAGGACTAAACCAGGATTAAACCAGGACTAAACCAGGACTAAACCAGGATTAAACCAGGATTAAACTAAAGCAGGACTAAACCAGAACTCAGCCAGTACTAAACCAGGACTAAACCAGGATTAAACCAGGACTAAAGCAGAATTAAACCAGGACTAAAGCAGAATTAAACCAGGACTAAAGCAGGACTAAATCAGGAATAAACCAGGTCTAAAGCAGGACTAAAGCAGGTCTAAAGCAGGACTAAAGCAGGACTAAAGCAGGTCTAAAGCAGGACTAAAGCAGGTCTAAAGCAGGTCTAAAGCAGGACTAAAGCAGGACTAAAGCAGGACTAAAGCAGAACTAAAGCAGGACTAAAGCAGGTCTAAAGCAGGTCTAAACAGGACTAAAGCAGGTCTAAAGCAGGTCTAAACAGGACTAAAGCAGGACTAAAGCAGGACTAAAGCAGGTCTAAAGCAGGACTAAAGCAGGTCTAAAGCAGGACTAAAGCAGGTCTAAAGCAGGTCTAAAGCAGGTCTAAAGCAGGACTAAAGCAGGACTAAAGCTGGACTAAAGCAGGTCTAAAGCAGGACTAAAGCAGGACTAAAGCTGGACTAAAGCTGGACTAAAGCAGGACTAAAGCTGGACTAAAGCAGGACTAAAGCAGGACTAAAGCAGGTCTAAAGCAGGACTAAAGCTGGACTAAAGCTGGACTAAAGCAGGACTAAAGCAGGACTAAAGCAGGTCTAAAGCAGGACTAAAGCTGGACTAAAGCAGGTCTAAAGCAGGACTAAAGCAGGTCTAAAGCAGGACTAAAGCTGGACTAAAGCAGGTCTAAAGCAGGTCTAAAGCAGGACTAAAGCTGGACTAAAGCTGGACAAAAGCAGGACTAAAGCTGGACTAAAGCTGGACTAAAGCTGGACTAAAGCTGGACAAAAGCTGGACTAAAGCTGGACTAAAGCAGGACTAAAGCTGGACTAAAGCAGGTAGTCCAGCAGCTAGTAAAGCAGCTGTTTTACAGACTGTAAACCATAAAGCCTGCTAGCTTAAAGTCGTTAGTAAGTGCTGTAAGTCATGTTTATTTATATAGCACATGTTACAGCTCCAACACCATCATTCACTCTCTCATTTACATTCAGAGGGGAAACCGGAGCACCCGGAGGAAACCTACGCAGACACGGGGAGAACATGCAAACTCCACTCAGAAAGGCCCTGTTCCGACCGGGATTTGAACCCAAGACCTTCTTGTTGAGAAGCAAGAGTGCTAACCACTCAGCCACCGTGCCGTTAGCATCAGAGCTCCTCCTCAACAGAGCCTCAGATCCACCCAGCAGGTCACATGGTCTCATGATCACATGGTCTCACCCAGCAGGTCACATGGTCTCATGATCACATGGTCTCACCCAGCAGGTCACATGGTCACGTGGTCACATGGTCACACAGTCACATAGCCTCACCCAGCAGGTCAAATGGTCACGTGGTCACATGGTCTCACCCAGCAGGTCACATGGTCACGTGGTCACATGGTCACACAGTCACATAGCCTCACCCAGCAGGTCAAATGGTCACGTGGTCACATGGTCTCACCCAGCAGGTCACATGGTCACACGGTCACATGGTCACGTGGTCACATAGCCTCACCCAGCAGGTCAAATGGTCACGTGGTCACATGGTCTCACCCAGCAGGTCACATGGTCACGCCCAGCAGGTCACGTGGTCACATGGTCGCACCCAGCAGGTCACATGGTCCCACAGTCACATGGTCTCACCCAGCAGGTCACGTGGTCACATGGTCGCACCCAGCAGGTCACGTGGTCACATGGTCTCACCCAGCAGGTCACATGGTCACATGGTCTCACCCAGCAGGTCACATGGTCACATGGTCTCACCCAGCAGGTCACATGGTCACGTGGTCACATGGTCTCACCCAGCAGGTCATATGGTCACGTGGTCACATGGTCTCACCCAGCAGGTCATATGATCACGTGGTCACATGGTCTCACCCAGCAGGTCACATGGTCACGTGGTCACATGGTCTCACCCAGCAGGTCATATGATCACGTGGTCACATGGTCTCACCCAGCAGGTCACATGGTCTCACCCAGCAGGTCACATGGTCACATGGTCTCACCCAGCAGGTCACATGGTCACACAGTCTCACCCAGCAGGTCACATGGTCACACAGTCTCACCCAGCAGGTCACATGGTCACACAGTCACATGGTCTCACCCAGCAGGTCACATGGTCACGTGGTCACATGGTCTCACCCAGCAGGTCACAGGGTCATGTGGTCACATGGTCTCACCCATCAGGTCACATGGTCACACAGTCACATGGTCACACCCAGCAGGTCACATGGTCACATGGTCTCACCCAGCAGGTCACATGGTCACGTGGTCACATGGTCTCACCCAGCTGGTCACATTGTCACAGGGTCTCGTTGTCACTCCCGTATTCGTCCCGGAAACCGGATTCGTCCGGAAGTTCAGTTTGATCCAATGATCAAACGCAGCAGTAGATTACGTCACGGAATCTGGACGGAAGCGGAAGTAAATATAAAAAACTACCTATTCATGCCTAAACTTAACCAGCCATTCCCATAAAATAACCCCAACCCAGCCTTAACCCTAAACTTAACCATCTTACTCAGACGCCTAAAACTTAACCAGTCTCCACTTAAGGACATATACAACTTTTTGACATGCGCAAACTGAACTTCCGGACGAATCCGGTTTCCGGGACGAATACGGGAGTGACACTCACCCAGCAGGTCACATGGTCACGTGGTCACATGGTCTCACCCAGCAGGTCATATGATCACGTGGTCACATGGTCTCACCCAGCAGGTCACATGGTCACGTGGTCACATGGTCGCAACCAGCAGGTCACATGGTCACGTGGTCTCACCCAGCAGGTCACATGGTCACATGGTCACATGGTCTTTGATCAGATGCAGTGGGAGCACATGGTCACATGGTCACATGGTCACATGGTCTTTGATCAGATGCAGTGGGAGCACATGGTCACAGGTCTTTGATCAGATGAAGTGGGAGCACATGGTCACATGGTCACAGGTCTTTGATCAGATGAAGTGGGAACACATGGTCACATGGTCACATGGTCACAGGTCTTTGATCAGATGAAGTGGGAACACATGGTCACATGGTCACAGGTGTTTGATCAGATGCAGTGGGAGCACATGGTCACATGGTCACAGGTGTTTGATCAGATGCAGTGGGAGCACATGGTCACATGGTCACATGGTCACAGGCGACAGGTTTGAGGCCTTATCGAGGATGCTGTAGGCACATCCTCGGTCATGTGTGATCACCAATAACAATAAGTCTCCTTGTCCTTACATCGTGGCACCAGGCAGCGCTGCTGTTTGTCACCTATTCTGTTCACTCTCGCTCTAGAACCACTTGCAATTCAGAGTCAGAACATGGAATAATAACACATGTGAATGCACAATAGGTCTGTACGCAGACGATGTCATCTTAACACCGTCTGACATCGGTCAGGTTCACTCCTACTCAGTTTTTATTAGCGGGGGGAGTATATGAATCAGATTACTCCGTTACTGAATAAAGTTGAATTTTTTTCCTGCAGTTTGGTTGGTGCAGATTGTGAAGTTTACAACAGTTTACTACAGTCTAGCAACTATTTTAAATGTGTTGGCCTAATTACTAAGTATTTTTTATTTAACACTGGAGAAAACGTGCTCGGTTTTTGCTCGCCTGAGTGATAGGCTATGTGAAGATGTTTTGCATATGTGAAGATGAACTGGATTTTCGACATTCCTGTGGACTCGAGCCCAGGTCAATCTAGTTCAATACAGTTCACAAACTAAGCAGACATTCTTCAGCCAACTCCATTATATTTGTAAAACACGGAGAAAGAAAGTTTTCCCCCCATCATAAATTTGTATTAGCAATATCGTGAGAATGTGTTTTATGTTTAAAAGTGTCGCTACTGAATGCTAAAGTTTAAAGGATTGACTCTGTAAAACACTGTACTAACTTACTGCACTGTATTGTAAGTACTGTAACAATACAATTGTATTTTACTTTATTACTTATTTTTACTTCTTATTTTTTAATAAAAACACTTCTTCTCAAAAGTTCCTTTCTGACTTAGTGGTTCCCAAAGTGGGGGTCCCGACCCCCCGGGGGGTCGCGGGAACCCCTGGGGGGGTTGCAAGATGATTTCCACACACAAAAAAAAGATTATTTTTTTTGAGCAAATATAAAGCCCTTAAATATTTATTTAGCATTTATATATATTATTATATATATCTTATAAATATATTTATAAAATATATTTTAATAACGTTAGTAATTTTGTCCCAGTCATTGCAGCGTCAATCAAAATCATCACGTAACACAGCTCACATCATGCGCAGCGACAAAGCGTGTCCTGCTGTTGTTTGCTAAAACTAAAGGTGTTTGGAGACTACAAATAAATAATACCTGCTTTAAAATGAAACGTGGTTAATATCCACAACAGAAAAACCCGGAGGGGGAGAAAAGTCACTTGTATCAGGGGTCAGGCTGATGGTGCGAAGAGAGGGAGAGAGGGCAGAGGAGGGAGAGAGGGCAGAGGAGGGAGAGAGGGCAGAGAGGGAGAGAGGGCAGAGGAGGGAGAGAGGGCAGAGGAGGGAGAGAGGGCAGAGGAGGGAGAGAGGGCAGCGGAGGGAGAGAGGGCAGAGAGAGAGAGAGAGAGAGAGGACAGAGGAGGGAGAGAGGGCAGAGGAGGAGAGAGAGGGCAGAGGAGGGAGAGAGGGCAGAGGAGGAGGGAGAGAGGGCAGAGGAGGGAGAG
Source organism: Knipowitschia caucasica (assembly GCA_964034765.1). Lineage (NCBI taxonomy): Eukaryota > Metazoa > Chordata > Actinopteri > Gobiiformes > Gobiidae > Knipowitschia > Knipowitschia caucasica. Next base: position 51,667,937 of record OZ035825.1, read on the forward strand.
AGGGGCAGAGGAGGGAGAGAGGGCAGAGGAGGGAGAGAGGGCAGGGGAGGGAGGGAGGGCAGAGGAGAGAGAGGAGGGGAGAGGGCAGAGGAGGGAGAGAGGGCAGAGGAGGGAGAGAGGGCAGAGGAGGGAGAGAGGGCAGCGGAGGGAGAGAGGGCAGAGGAGGGAGAGAGGGCAGAGGAGGAGGGAGAGAGGGAGAGGGCAGGAGGGAGAGAGGGCAGAGGAGGGAGAGAGGGCAGAGGAGGGAGAGAGGGCAGAGGAGGGAGAGAGGGCAGAGGAGGGAGAGAGGGCAGCGGAGGGAGAGAGGGCAGAGGAGGGAGAGAGGGCAGAGGAGGGAGAGAGGGCAGAGGAGGGAGAGAGGGCAGAGGAGGGAGAGAGGGCAGGGAGGGAGGGAGAGAGGGCAGAGGAGGGAGAGAGGGCAGAGGAGGGAGAGAGGGCAGAGGAGGGGAGAGAGGGCAGAGGAGGGAGAGAGGGCAGAGGAGGGAGAGAGGGCAGAGGGAGGGAGAGAGGGCAGAGAGGGAGAGGAGGGAGAGAGGGCAGAGGAGGGAGAGAGGGCAGCGGAGGGAGGAGGGCAGAGGGAGAGAGGGAGAGAGGGCAGAGGAGGGAGAGAGGGCAGAGGAGGGAGAGAGGGCAGAGGAGGGAGAGAGGGCAGCGGAGGGAGAGAGGGCAGAGGAGGGAGAGAGGGCAGAGAGGGCAGAGGAGGGAGAGAGGGCAGAGAGGAGGAGGAGAGAGGGCAGAGGAGGGAGAGAGGGCAGCGGAGGGAGAGAGGGCAGAGGAGGGAGAGAGGGCAGAGGAGGGAGAGAGGGCAGCGGAGGGAGAGAGGGCAGAGGAGGGAGAGAGGGCAGAGGAGGGAGAGAGGGCAGAGGAGGGAGAGAGGCAGCGGAGGGAGAGAGGGCAGCGGAGGGAGGGAGGGCAGAGGAGGGAGAGAGGGCAGAGGAGGGAGAGAGGGCAGAGGAGGGAGAGAGGGCAGAGGAGGGAGAGAGGGCAGCGGAGGGAGAGAGGGCAGAGAGGAGAGAGGGAGAGAGGGCAGAGGAGGGAGAGAGGGCAGCGGAGGGAGAGAGGGCAGGGAGGGAGAGAGGGCAGAGGAGGGAGAGAGGGCAGAGGAGGGAGAGAGGGCAGCGGAGGGAGAGAGGGCAGAGGAGGGAGAGAGGGCAGAGGAGGGAGAGAGGGCAGCGGAGGGGAGAGGGCAGAGGAGGGAGAGAGGGCAGCGGAGGGAGAGAGGGCAGAGGAGGGAGAGAGGGCAGAGGAGGGAGAGAGGGCAGAGGAGGGAGAGAGGGCAGAGGAGGGAGAGAGGGCAGCGGAGGGAGAGAGGGCAGCGGAGGGAGAGAGGGCAGGAGGAGGAGAGAGGGCAGAGGAGGGAGAGAGGGCAGAGGAGGGAGAGAGGGCGAGGAGGGAGGGGAGAGGGGCAGAGGAGGGAGAGAGGGCAGAGGAGGGAGAGAGGGAGAGAGGAGGGGGAGAGAGGGAGAGGAGGGAGAGAGGGCAGAGGAGGGAGAGAGGGCAGAGGAGGGAGAGAGGGGAGAGAGGGCAGAGGAGGGAGAGAGGGCAGAGGAGGGAGAAGAGGGAGAGGGAGAGAGGGCAGAGGAGGGAGAGAGGGAGAGAGGGAGAGGAGGGCAGAGGAGGGGGAGAGGGCAGAGGAGGGAGAGAGGGCAGAGGAGGGAGAGAGGGCAGAGGAGGGAGAGAGGGGAGAGGGCAGAGGAGGGAGAGAGGGCAGAGGAGGGAGAGAGGGCAGCAGGAGGGAGAGAGGGCAGAGGAGGGAGAGAGGGCAGAGGAGGGAGAGAGGGCAGAGGAGGGAGAGAGGGCAGAGGAGGGAGAGAGGGCAGAGGAGGGAGAGAGGGCAGAGGAGGGAGAGAGGGCAGAGGAGGGAGAGAGGGCAGAGGAGGGAGAGAGGGCAGAGGAGGGAGAGAGCAGAGGAGGAGAGAGGGCAGAGGAGGGAGAGAGGGCAGAGGAGGGAGAGAGGGCAGAGGAGGGAGAGAGGGCAGAGGAGGGAGAGAGGGCAGAGGAGGGGAGAGGGCAGAGGGAGAGAGGGCAGAGGAGGGAGAGAGGGCAGAGGAGGGAGGAGAGGGGGAGAGGGCAGAGGAGGGAGAGAGGGCAGAGGAGGGAGAGAGGGCAGAGGAGGGAGAGAGGGCAGAGGAGGGAGAGAGGGCAGAGGAGGGAGAGAGGGCAGCAGGAGGGAGAGAGGGCAGAGGAGGGAGAGAGGGCAGAGGAGGGAGAGAGGGCAGAGGAGGGAGAGAGGGCAGAGGAGGGAGAGAGGGCAGAGGAGGGAGAGAGGGCAGAGGAGGGAGAGAGGGCAGAGGAGGGAGAGAGGGCAGAGGAGGGAGAGAGGGCAGCGGAGGGAGGGAGGACAGCGGTAGAACAGCGCGTTAAAGAGGCCCGGCTTTTCGGAGTCAAAGGTAAAGAGGTCCGCACATTAAAAGCGGGTGGCCGGTTTATGCCTTTACTGACAGTAACTTTGGAAAGAGAAGCCGCGGGGATGAACCGCATAAAGTAACAGCAGAAAGCGGCCGCCCGCTTTTAATGTGCGGACCTCTTTACCGCTGACTCCGGAAAGCCGGCCCACTTTACCGCGGTAGGAGAACAGTGAGGGCGAGCCGCAAGAAATGCGCTCCACTTCTGCTGAGGAGGGAGCCCACCAAGCCCATCACTGTGTCACTACATGAGTAAAAATATGCAAGCCTCCTTTTTTGGGCTGGACAGTGCAGCTCGGTAGTGGCGTGAGTCTCTAGAAAGCGTTACTCCGTATCAAGGAAATACATGCTCATTTCATGTGACGGAAGGGCTGTTGGGGGGGGGGGGGGGCGGGGGTCGCGGGTTAGCAGGGCATTTATGATGGGGGTCGCGGGCTAAAAACTTTGGGAACCCCTGTTCTACAGTATGGGATAGCCAGCAGCAAGTGCGTTATTGAACATGAAACATTGGAACAAAACAAACACGAGTGTACACTGTATTCAGAATACTTTTACTTTGATTAGCAATACAAAAATTTAAACTACACATGTTACATATAGCTACCATTAATTAGGAATTCTAAAATGCACACTAGTAGCAGATCATATGGCAAACATTTGCAGCGCCTGTGTGGTGTAGCGGGATTGTCCAAGACTTTCGCTTGGACGGTCGGGGTTCCGGCCAATCCTCAGTTTTTATTAGCGGGGGGAGTATATGAATCAGATTACTCCGTTACTGAATAAAGTTGAATTTTTTTCCTGCAGTTTGGTTGGTGCAGATTGTGAAGTTTACAACAGTTTACTACAGTCTAGAAACTATTTTAAATGTGTTGGCCTAATTACTAAGTATTTTTTAGAAAAAATGTAAACGTCAACAAAATCAAAAGTGTCATAGACTGTACTCGAACCCGAGTCCTCTCACACCAGAGTCTAGCTCCTTATCATTGAGCTATAAAGCCACAGAGAGTTGTCCGGTGAAGAGAGAAGAAAGAGCGATGAGAAGCCAATGTTCCTAACCCTGCTCACAAGTGCCACCTGGTGGTTGTTTGGGTCATTGCAGCATCACTGGGGAAAAATAAATAAAAGACGCGTGAATCACACGTGAGTCTCGTGTGATTCACGCGTGAAAGGCGACAAAACGAAATGGGACCTACTGTACATCAGAAGGTGGTTTTGGTTTGTCAGTTATGAAACATTACTATTGGGCCTGTAATGCGAGGACCTGGGTCGAAGAAGGCGATAACCGTGAAGCCATGTTGGCCCTCGATAGACTCAAGCTAATTTAAGATTGCCACTGGAGCTACACTTCCTGCTTTACTGTTCAGTGACTCTTACAGAATTCTAAAACAAATAAGAAATATTTGTAAGCTTCCTGATGTATGCATCTATTCTCCAATTGGCCCAGACCCAGCGTTTAAACCAGGCATGTTGGATCCTGTCTTTACGCTGAGGTCGAGTCTATCTTCTGTCGAGGATCTTTACATCTCATTTGCTCAGTTGCAAGTTCAGTCTCCTGGTCCTTTCTTCAGGTACTTGCAGGTTAGGAATTGTGTCAATCATTACCTCAGCACGATTACAGTTTCACCAGTTCTTGAGAAAACCCTCAACCTCCAAACATTTAATATCTCAGTTTGTTTCTCTTTTCTACCAGGGAAGTCCTTCGACCCAAGTCAAAGAGGCTTCGGTAAAGGACTCGGGTCTTGGCATTCCAGCTGATCCTTGGGGGGAATCAAATTATGCTCAATTAATGCTAGACTTGATCTGAGTCTATTTAAAGTTGTACATTGTTTACATTATTCAAAGACCAGATTAAATCAGATGTTCCCGTCTGTGTCAGCGGGATGTGATAAGTGTGGACTATGGTTCAGTAGGTCACATGTTCTGTGTCCTTTCAAACTTCTGCTCTGGCATATTTTCCCTTTTGGAAACCGTTCATAAATGTTCAAACCTTAAAGTGTCCCAGGTCAACCCAGGTCGACCCAGGTCGACCCAGGTCATAATGTGTAGTGTGATTATTGCTAAGAGAGTTATTGTAAGGGATTGGAACACCTGACATGACATGATGTCTTGTTCATACCTGGAAGAGATCCGGTATAGTTTATCTGGGCAGCGGGACACGTTTATTGAACATGTTCAACAGAAGAGGATTCTACCTCAGACTTAAAGATTGTATACTTATATATATATATATATATATATATATATATTATATATATATATATATATAAAAATTGCTTTGGGCTTTAATGTATATGTATACTGGCAGTGTTTTTTGTGTGTTATTTTTTTGTATAACCTTGAAAAACCAAATGTATTGTGTTATGTTGTATATTATGTTATATATTATGCTGTATGTTATGTTGTGTATTACATATGATATATATGGTATGTATGATATATATATGATGTATATGATATATAATATATAATTAGGTTTGCTTGGATCGGTTTGGCACACCTGGTGTGCAATCCATGAATCTTGGTGCTGTAGCCTAGCCTAGCCTAGCTAGCCTAGCCTAGCCTAGCCTAGCCGTGGCTGCTGCTGTCTCGCCTCCTTTCAGATACGCTCTCTTTATTCAAGGCTAGGTTTAAAACAGTCCTCTTTAGTTTAGCATATGGCTAGGAAGGTAAGACTCAGGGAAGGCTAAACTCCTCAGACTGTCAGTCAAGCTGCATAGGGCGCCCCCTGCTGGAGAAGTATGGTAACTTGAGCACTATCCTCTCCTCCTTCCTACTTTATCTGTTTAGCATTTTTAGGATTCTGACTGTAGTTTGTTCATTGCTATTCACCCGTTGTCCCATTGTCTGTTTCATGGTACGATGACGGGATCTCTGAGCCTGGCCTCTTCCATCTACACCTGCGGACTGCCCCGCCCGACCCGCCTGGGAGTGCTTCAGTCCTGCACCTGTCCACGTTCAGCGGCCACTGGTCCACGTTCTGTAGCTAGCTTAGGTCCTGTAGCTAGCTTAGGTCCTGTAGCTAGCTTAGGTCCTGGATCATTAGCCTGTCCGTCCGGAGGAGCGGATCCCTTTCTCATATGGGTCTCCCTCCCTGTGGGTTTCCCTAGTTCTCCCCAAGGTTTCTCACTTTTTCCCACTGGGTTTTTTAAGAGTTGTTCCTTGTCGATGCAGGAGGGTCTTGTTGGACAGTTAGTGTCCAACAGAAAGGATTGGTGATGATCAGGACACTTTAGCATTCTACAACATGTATGGACATTTTCTTCTGTGTGTGCTTTATATTCTTCATGTGTTTTAACTGTTGATTCTCTGACCTGTGTTGGTGATTTCAATGGTTTTGTTAAGTCCTCTGAGATGACTTCTGTTGTGACCTAGGGCTATACAACAATACATTCTATTGTGTAGATTCCATGCATGCAGCTCTTCCACAGCTTCATCAGACCACACTTTGGAGCTCCTCACTGCAGGTTTCGAGAGCTTTAGTCTCTGTCTGTAAGCAGGAACCAGATGTATCATGGAGTGATCTGAGAAGCCGAGGGCTGCTTTGGGAACAGCACGAAAAGCTCCGCGCACGGTGGTGTAACAGTGATCCAGAGTGTTCTCCTCTCTGGTCGGGCATTTGATAAACTGTCTGTATTTGGGTAATTCCTGGCTCAAGTTTCCCTTATTAAAATCCCCCAGGATAATAATCAGAGAGTCCGGGTATAAACGTTCCATACACAGTACTTGCTCTGGTTGGTTTACAATGAATGAAAAGATATTCCAGAGCAGGAGAGCAGTGCTTGGAGATCACTGTGAAGCAGAGGACACAGAGGACACCAGGTCTCAGTGAAGCAGAGGACACAGAGGACACCAGGTCTCAGTGAAGCAGAGGACACAGAGGACACCAGGTCTCTGTGAAGCAGAGGACACAGAGGACACCAGGTCTCAGTGAAGCAGAGGACACAGAGGACACCAGGTCTCAGTGAAGCAGAGGACACAGAGGACACCAGGTCTCAGTGAAGCAGAGGACACAGAGGACACCAGGTCTCAGTGAAGCAGAGGACACAGAGGACACCAGGTCTCAGTGAAGCAGAGGACACAGAGGACACCAGGTCTCAGTGAAGCAGAGGACACAGAGGACACCAGGTCTCAGTGAAGCAGAGGACACAGAGGACACCAGGTCTCAGTGAAGCAGAGGACACAGAGGACACCAGGTCTCAGTGAAGCAGAGGACACCAGGTCTCAGTGAAGCAGAGGACACAGAGGACACCAGGTCTCAGTGAAGCAGAGGACACAGAGGACACCAGGTCTCAGTGAAGCAGAGGACACAGAGGACACCAGGTCTCAGTGAAGCAGAGGACACAGAGGACACCAGGTCTCAGTGAAGCAGAGGACACAGAGGACACCAGGTCTCAGTGAAGCAGAGGACACAGAGGACACCAGGTCTCAGTGAAGCAGAGGACACAGAGGACACCAGGTCTCAGTGAAGCAGAGGACACAGAGGACACCAGGTCTCAGTGAAGCAGAGGACACAGAGGACACCAGGTCTCAGTGAAGCAGAGGACACAGAGGACACCAGGTCTCAGTGAAGCAGAGGACACAGAGGACACCAGGTCTCAGTGAAGCAGAGGACACATAGGACACCAGGTCTCAGTGAAGCAGAGGACACAGAGGACACCAGGTCTCAGTGAAGCAGAGGACACAGAGGACACCAGGTCTCAGTGAAGCAGAGGACACAGAGGACACCAGGTCTCAGTGAAGCAGAGGACACAGAGGACACCAGGTCTCAGTGAAGCAGAGGACACAGAGGACACCAGGTCTCTGTGAAGCAGAGGACACAGAGGACACCAGGTCTCAGTGAAGCAGAGGACACAGAGGACACCAGGTCTCAGTGAAGCAGAGGACACAGAGGACACCAGGTCTCAGTGAAGCAGAGGACACAGAGGACACCAGGTCTCAGTGAAGCAGAGGACACAGAGGACACCAGGTCTCAGTGAAGCAGAGGACACAGAGGACACCAGGTCTCAGTGAAGCAGAGGACACAGAGGACACCAGGTCTCAGTGAAGCAGAGGACACAGAGGACACCAGGTCTCAGTGAAGCAGAGGACACAGAGGACACCAGGTCTCAGTGAAGCAGAGGACACAGAGGACACCAGGTCTCAGTGAAGCAGAGGACACAGAGGACACCAGGTCTCAGTGAAGCAGAGGACACCAGGTCTCAGTGAAGCAGAGGACACAGAGGACACCAGGTCTCAGTGAAGCAGAGGACACAGAGGACACCAGGTCTCAGTGAAGCAGAGGACACAGAGGACACCAGGTCTCAGTGAAGCAGAGGACACAGAGGACACCAGGTCTCAGTGAAGCAGAGGACACAGAGGACACCAGGTCTCAGTGAAGCAGAGGACACAGAGGACACCAGGTCTCAGTGAAGCAGAGGACACAGAGGACACCAGGTCTCAGTGAAGCAGAGGACACAGAGGACACCAGGTCTCAGTGAAGCAGAGGACACAGAGGACACCAGGTCTCAGTGAAGCAGAGGACACAGAGGACACCAGGTCTCAGTGAAGCAGAGGACACAGAGGACACCAGGTCTCAGTGAAGCAGAGGACACAGAGGACACCAGGTCTCAGTGAAGCAGAGGACACAGAGGACACCAGGTCTCAGTGAAGCAGAGGACACAGAGGACACCAGGTCTCAGTGAAGCAGAGGACACAGAGGACACCAGGTCTCTGTGAAGCAGAGGACACAGAGGACACCAGGTCTCAGTGAAGCAGAGGACACAGAGGACACCAGGTCTCAGTGAAGCAGAGGACACAGAGGACACCAGGTCTCAGTGAAGCAGAGGACACAGAGGACACCAGGTCTCTGTGAAGCAGAGGACACAGAGGACACCAGGTCTCAGTGAAGCAGAGGACACAGAGGACACCAGGTCTCAGTGAAGCAGAGGACACAGAGGACACCAGGTCTCAGTGAAGCAGAGGACACAGAGGACACCAGGTCTCAGTGAAGCAGAGGACACAGAGGACACCAGGTCTCAGTGAAGCAGAGGACACAGAGGACACCAGGTCTCAGTGAAGCAGAGGACACAGAGGACACCAGGTCTCAGTGAAGCAGAGGACACAGAGGACACCAGGTCTCAGTGAAGCAGAGGACACAGAGGACACCAGGTCTCAGTGAAGCAGAGGACACAGAGGACACCAGGTCTCAGTGAAGCAGAGGACACAGAGGACACCAGGTCTCAGTGAAGCAGAGGACACAGAGGACACCAGGTCTCAGTGAAGCAGAGGACACAGGATGAAGTCCTTGTTTCTTCTCATGAGCAGGCTGAGTTCGTCTTATTGCCCAGTGAGCGTACGTTGGACAGAAAAATGCCGGGGAGAGGCTCCTCTCCTCCTCAGACCCACGAGCAGCCTCCACGCTTTCCCCTTTTACGGGACCACACTTTTTTGGCTAGAACATGGACTAAATCAGCCGCAGATGCCAAGAAAACAGGCAATAGGTCCATGGGGACGGTGGGTCGGATGTTCATAAGTTCCTCACGGGTGTAGGAACAGCCAGATGCACAGTTAAAAAGTAAAAACAAAAGGTACGAGGCGCCATCTTGGATCTATATGTCAAACATGTGTCATTCAATAATCTTGTAACTAGTCCTTTCTAATAATACTATTCTACGTCATGGTGCGTAGTCCCTTAGCGGACTTCGCTAGTGGGATATCACGTGACCCCCAGGTCACACGCCAGAGAGATCAAAATA
>OZ035826.1:680000-687469 GCA_964034765.1 Knipowitschia caucasica
AAAACTGGTTTCCACATAACCCTTTTCATCTACTACATTTATTTTTCAGCTTAATAATTACACCGTTTTGGGAAATTAACAACAATATGCTATTTTTGTTTCATTTTTGTTTTATTTTATTTATTGTGGAATAATACCAGCCATTTTTTTACCCAAACAAAAATTCATAATTTGCTCCTCTTCAAACTGTAAACTATCTGCAGAGCGTGGTCGATATGAACCTGCAGCTCAACTGAGACACGGGTTTATCGCCAGCTGCTTTTTTGTGGGTCGGGTGAAGAAGGTTATAAAACACTGTCGCCGCCAAAAGCTGTCAAAGTCTGGGACGGAGAGTGTTGTTTCGACTTTTGTTTTTCTCGTAAACAAATTGTTGGAAAATGTCTGCATCGCTCCACGTGGATTAGGAACTTGCTTTAGTCCATATTGATGTGATTCCCTCTGAGCCAACACTTAGACTTATTTTAAAAGTGCAAAGTTTGTTGTAAACTATTTTTTACCAAACAACTCACAGAGCCCGAGCTTGAATTCAGTATCAAAATGCACACAGAAAACCAGAAATAACTGAAAAAAAACAATGTGATACTGAACAAAGACATGGCTGAATGCACTTAATAATAAATGTGATAATGTGGGCGGCACAGTGGCTGAGTGGTTAGCACTCTCGCCTCTCAGCAAGAAGGTCCTGGGTTCAAATCCTGGTCAGAACAGGGCCTTTCTGAGTGGAGTTTGCATGTTCTCCCTGTGTCTGCGTAGGTTTCCTCCGGGTACTCCACTACCACTAAAAACATGTCCAATAGGTCTGGCACCTCCCATCTCTGTGTGGAGCGAGAGACAAATGCCCAAAAATAATAACAATTGTAAACCGCTTTGAGACTCTGGTCTGTGAAAGGTGGTATACAAATAAACATTACTTACTTACTATAATTTTGCAGTTTTTAGTGAATCCTTTTTTTAGAGGTAATGGACACAATTTTATTATGACTCAAAAATGAAAAGCATGAATTGCTTTGAAGTAATCAATGAAGGAATTTACTTTTAATAATATGTTTAGAGACTATACAAGGGCAATTAACTGTCTGCTGCTTCATTGGAATTAATTAATTGTTGTCCAACACATTCAGAACACATGCAAGGTCATAATATTACTAAAAATATATATATTTGACACCGGGATCCTGTTCCTGCTAACCTTCAGCCCGTTTAGTCACCCACAGTCTGAGTTAATGTGTCTTATTCAAATGTATTAGTTTATATAAACATGAATATACATTTGGTGACAGAAATGAAACATGGCTTTCAACAGTTTACGTCGGAACTTTACAAACACATTGGAAACTAATGCTTTTTTGTTGACAGCTCCGTCAACAAACGTGCTTTTTTTCTCCAGTTAAAGCCACACACGCTCTACCTGTTATACCCAAACCGTGAAGACAGCTGTGAAGGGTTATTCCTCGCCTGCAGTTTCAAAGCAGCACATTTTTGGAAAGGGATTTTAGGATTACTCATCATGAGCTCGGGAATTCTACAGAAATCACGACTATTAGCACGGGACATACAGGCAAATGGAGCGTGACGGTTTGGAGCCGGTCGGTGTGTTGTGGGGCAGGTCAGGACTCTCGTGACAATCACTAGCTGTGGGTAACGGTAGGAAAAGCAGCTTGTGGTTCAAACTTGTGCCAAATGGGAGGAGAACTGATGCCGGTGGTCCACAGGTGCAGAGTGTGGATGTTGGACCTGGCATTGGATCTGACACAAGAGTTAGTGGCAACGTAGGCGAGGGATGCTAAGGCTGCACCCGTGTGTTTACAGCGTTTATATTCACTTTGTGGCAATGAGTCTGCCATCGACATGTCTCAGATGTTATACTGTATGAGGTGTTATACTGTATGACAGAGGAGGTGTTATACTGTATGACAGAGGAGGTGTTATACTGTATGACAGAGGTGTTATACTGTATGACAGAGGAGGTGTTATACTGTATGACAGAGGTGTTATACTGTATGAGGTGTTATACTGTATGACAGAGGAGGTGTTATACTGTATGACAGAGGAGGTGTTATACTGTATGACTAAGGTGTTATACTGTATGACAGAGGTGTTATACTGTATGAGGTGTTATACTGTATGACAGAGGTGTTATACTGTATGAGGTGCTATACTGTATGAGGTGCTATACTGAATGACAGAGGTGTTATACTGTATGACAGAGGAGGTGTTATACTGTATGACAGAGGAGGTGTTATACTGTATGACAGAGGTGTTATACTGTATGACAGAGGTGTTATACTGTATGACAGAGGTGTTATACTTTATGACAGAGGTGTTATACTGTATGACAGAGGTGTTATACTTTATGACAGAGGTGTTATACTGTATGACAGAGGTGTTATACTGTATGAGGTGTTATACTGTATGACAGAGGAGGTGTTATACTGTATGACAGAGGTGTTATACTGTATGAAAGAGGTGTTATACTGTATGACAGAGGAGGTGTTATACTGTATGACAGAGGTGTTATAGTGTATGACAGAGGTGTTATACTGTATGACAGAGGTGTTATACTGTATGAGGTGTTATACTGTATGACAGAGGTGTTATACTGAATGACAGAGGTGTTATACTGTATGACAGAGGTGTTATACTGTATGACAGAGGTGTTATACTGTATGACAGAGGTGTTATACTGTATGACAGAGGTGTTATACTGTATGACAGAGGTGTTATACTGTATGAAGTGTTATACTGTATGACAGAGGTGTTATACTGTATGACAGAGGTGTTATACTGAATGACAGAGGTGTTATACTGTATGACAGAGGTGTTATACTGTATGAGGTGTTATACTGTATGACAGAGGTGTTATACTGTATGTGGAATTACCTTGACTTGAATATGCCACAGGAAGGCATTATGGTTAAGGAGTTTGTTGGGTCCTCAGTGGGTCTAACCTGTGGCTTCAAAAAGCTTCACTCTCTTCTCACATTTAAAAAAGTATCTGACACTTTAAACAATCAATAAAAAAACAATGTCCAAACTAACATTAATACTAACTCTTCAAACAAATAAATACAGTCAAAGAATAATGTCTGAGCCCGAGTAGTAACATTAAAACATTAAAAACGTGTTCCAAAAGGGACAAGGATTTTGTAGGTCATCCAGATCACTATCGGGATCCAGCAATTCTATAAATCAATGGAACTGTGCCTCTTGGCAGAAGTCAGTGCTCTACAAGTGCTATTTCAACATTTGGTCTTTGAAGTGATTGCCAGTTGCCCAGACCCGCCCATGCTCACCCTGAGCTTCCTGATTGGATGAAATTAATTCAAATCATTGGTTGAACTATATTGGCTAGCAGATCACTGGATGATAAAACTTATTTAAAGTTACCAAAAATACAGTAAGTGTGGTTATTATGGTGCAATGTACGGCTATTTTTAATCAATAAAATACATATTCAATACATGTTTTGAACGCACCATTGAGTTATTGTGGATCGATATGTTCAAGCTTAGATTTGCCACTAAGTTTTTTTCATTATTATTAATTCATGTCAAGACCTTTTCATGCCTCATCCTTAGAAGAGACATAACCTAATTGCTTTATACTCTTTTCAACACACAACAAAGAACATATTACAACCATTGGACACATTTTCAAAGATTTCAAACTAAAGCAAACCTTTGACAGATGGATTGGAGTTTTGTTGTAACAATATCCTCGTCTCACAAGTAACTTTGGAAGAGCTCATCACTTACTGCACGCAGCCTGGTGATTGTTAATGACGGCAGAATGCTTGTGCCGATATGCTAAATTGACTTATTCCCTCAACCCATTCTCAGAAGTCTTTCATTCAACCGCTGCATTGTATGTATTTTCCCAACACAAAGAGAATTGATAATCCCGACATTAATATTCATCACCCGGGCCTGTAGCGGATGAATGCGGGACTGACAGGGGCACAAGAAAGGACGGAAAAAAAGCTTTGATTATTGATTCAGCAATGAGAGAGCGTATGGCCATGAAGAGAATTGTGTTCTGTGTGTCTCTAATGCAAAAAAAAGAAAAGCTTGCTTGACGAGCCAACAAGCTGTTGAGGAAGATTTTTACAACATTTCAAAGATGTATATCTGAAGAACAACATACAGTACCATGTTCATGTGGCTCTCCGCAGGGAATCAATGACACGGTTCGTTAATGCCTCGTTGTTTTAAGACACTACACAGAACAGGTCTCCAGCTCCAGCTCCAGCCCCAGCCCCAGCTCCTGCTCCAGCTCCAGCTCCAGCCCCAGCTCCAGCTCCAGCCCCAGCTCCAGCCCCAGCTCCAGCTCCAGCTCCAGCTCCAGCCCCAGCCCCAGCTCCAGCCCCAGCTCCAGCTCCAGCCCCAGCCCCAGCCCCAGCTCCAGCTCCAGCTCCAGCTCCAGCTCCAGCTCCAGCCCCAGCCCCAGCCCCAGCCCCAGCTCCAGCTCCAGCCCCAGCTCCAGCCCCAGCTCCAGCTCCAGCCCCAGCCCCAGCCCCAGCTCCAGCCCCAGCTCCAGCTCCAGCTCCAGCTCCAGCTCCAGCCCCAGCCCCAGCTCCAGCTCCAGCTCCAGCTCCAGCTCCAGCCCCAGCTCCAGCTCCAGCTCCAGCTCCAGCTCCAGCCCCAGCCCCAGCCCCAGCTCCAGCCCCAGCTCCAGCTCCAGCCCCAGCCCCAGCTCCAGCCCCAGCTCCAGCTCCAGCTCCAGCTCCAGCCCCAGCCCCAGCTCCAGCTCCAGCCCCAGCCCCAGCCCCAGCTCCAGCTCCAGCCCCAGCTCCAGCCCCAGCCCCAGCCCCAGCTCCAGCTCCAGCTCCAGCTCCAGCCCCAGCTCCAGCCCCAGCCCCAGCTCCAGCCCCAGCTCCAGCCCCAGCTCCAGCTCCAGCCCCAGCTCCAGCCCCAGCCCCAGCCCCAGCTCCAGCTCCAGCTCCAGCCCCAGCTCCAGCCCCAGCTCCAGCTCCAGCTCCAGCTCCAGCCCCAGCCCCAGCTCCAGCTCCAGCCCCAGCCCCAGCCCCAGCTCCAGCTCCAGCCCCAGCCCCAGCCCCAGCCCCAGCTCCAGCTCCAGCTCCAGCTCCAGCCCCAGCTCCAGCCCCAGCCCCAGCTCCAGCCCCAGCTCCAGCCCCAGCTCCAGCTCCAGCCCCAGCTCCAGCCCCAGCCCCAGCCCCAGCTCCAGCTCCAGCTCCAGCCCCAGCTCCAGCCCCAGCTCCAGCTCCAGCTCCAGCCCCAGCTCCAGCTCCAGCTCCAGCTCCAGCTCCAGCCCCAGCCCCAGCTCCAGCTCCAGCCCCAGCTCCAGCTCCAGCTCCAGCCCCAGCTCCAGCTCCAGCCCCAGCTCCAGCTCCAGCCCCAGCTCCAGCTCCAGCTCCAGCCCCAGCTCCAGCTCCAGCTCCAGCTCCAGCTCCAGCCCCAGCCCCAGCTCCAGCTCCAGCCCCAGCTCCAGCCCCAGCTCCAGCCCCAGCTCCAGCTCCAGCTCCAGCTCCAGCTCCAGCTCCAGCCCCAGCTCCAGCTCCAGCTCCAGCTCCAGCCCCAGCTCCAGCTCCAGCTCCAGCTCCAGCTCCAGCTCCAGCTCCAGCCCCAGCTCCAGCTCCAGCTCCAGCTCCAGCCCCAGCTCCAGCTCCAGCTCCAGCTCCAGCTCCAGCTCCAGCCCCAGCTCCAGCTCCAGCCCCAGCTCCAGCCCCAGCTCCAGCTCCAGCTCCAGCTCCAGCTCCAGCCCCAGCTCCAGCCCCAGCCCCAGCCCCAGCCCCAGCCCCAGCTCCAGCCCCAGCTCCAGCCCCAGCTCCAGCCCCAGCCCCAGCCCCAGCCCCAGCCCCAGCTCCAGCTCCAGCCCCAGCTCCAGCTCCAGCCCCAGCCCCAGCCCCAGCTCCAGCTCCAGCCCCAGCCCCAGCTCCAGCTCCAGCCCCAGCCCCAGCTCCAGCTCCAGCCCCAGCCCCAGCCCCAGCCCCAGCCCCAGCTCCAGCCCCAGCTCCAGCCCCAGCCCCAGCCCCAGCTCCAGCTCCAGCCCCAGCCCCAGCTCCAGCTCCAGCCCCAGCCCCAGCTCCAGCCCCAGCTCCAGCCCCAGCCCCAGCCCCAGCTCCAGCCCCAGCTCCAGCTCCAGCCCCAGCTCCAGCTCCAGCCCCAGCCCCAGCTCCAGCTCCAGCTCCAGCCCCAGCCCCAGCCCCAGCTCCAGCCCCAGCCCCAGCTCCAGCTCCAGCCCCAGCCCCAGCTCCAGCCCCAGCTCCAGCTCCAGCTCCAGCTCCAGCCCCAGCTCCAGCTCCAGCTCCAGCTCCAGCCCCAGCTCCAGCTCCAGCTCCAGCTCCAGCTCCTGCTCCAGCTCCAGCTCCAGCCCCAGCCCCAGCCCCAGCCCCAGCCCCAGCCCCAGCTCCAGCTCCAGCCCCAGCTCCAGCCCCAGCTCCAGCTCCAGCTCCAGCTCCAGCTCCAGCTCCAGCCCCAGCTCCAGCCCCAGCTCCAGCCCCAGCCCCAGCCCCAGCTCCAGCCCCAGCCCCAGCCCCAGCTCCAGCCCCAGCCCCAGCCCCAGCTCCAGCCCCAGCTCCAGCTCCAGCCCCAGCTCCAGCTCCAGCCCCAGCCCCAGCCCCAGCTCCAGCTCCAGCCCCAGCCCCAGCTCCAGCTCCAGCCCCAGCCCCAGCTCCAGCTCCAGCCCCAGCCCCAGCTCCAGCCCCAGCTCCAGCTCCAGCCCCAGCTCCAGCTCCAGCCCCAGCCCCAGCTCCAGCCCCAGCTCCAGCTCCAGCCCCAGCTCCAGCTCCAGCTCCAGCCCCAGCTCCAGCTCCAGCCCCAGCCCCAGCTCCAGCTCCAGCTCCAGCCCCAGCCCCAGCTCCAGCTCCAGCCCCAGCCCCAGCTCCAGCTCCAGCTCCAGCCCCAGCCCCAGCTCCAGCTCCAGCCCCAGCTCCAGCCCCAGCTCCAGCTCCAGCCCCAGCCCCAGCCCCAGCCCCAGCCCCAGCTCCAGCTCCAGCCCCAGCCCCAGCCCCAGCTCCAGCCCCAGCTCCAGCTCCAGCCCCAGCCCCAGCCCCAGCTCCAGCCCCAGCTCCAGCCCCAGCTCCAGCCCCAGCCCCAGCCCCAGCTCCAGCCCCAGCCCCAGCCCCAGCTCCAGCCCCAGCTCCAGCTCCAGCCCCAGCCCCAGCTCCAGCTCCAGCCCCAGCTCCAGCTCCAGCTCCAGCCCCAGCTCCAGCCCCAGCCCCAGCCCCAGCTCCAGCCCCAGCTCCAGCCCCAGCCCCAGCCCCAGCTCCAGCTCCAGCTCCAGCTCCAGCTCCAGCTCCAGCCCCAGCTCCAGCCCCAGCTCCAGCTCCAGCCCCAGCTCCAGCTCCAGCTCCAGCTCCAGCTCCAGCTCCAGCCCCAGCCCCAGCCCCAGCTCCAGCTCCAGCTCCAGCTCCAGCTCCAGCCCCAGCCCCAGCTCCAGCCCCAGCTCCAGCTCCAGCTCCAGCTCTCAGTGCACCACAAAGAAATGTACTTTATCAATTATTGGGGTGA
>OZ035826.1:687479-782479 GCA_964034765.1 Knipowitschia caucasica
TGGTCTCTCTCTGGTCTCTCTCTCTGGTCTCTCTCTGGTCTCTCTCTGGTCTCTCTCTGGTCTCTCTCTGGTCTCTCTGATGGTCTCTCTCTGGTCTCTCTCTCTGGTCTCTCTCTCTGGTCTCTCTCTGGTCTTTCTCTGGTCTCTCTCTGGTCTCTCTCTGGTCTCTCTCTCTGGTCTCTCTCTGGTCTCTCTCTGGTCTCTCTCTCTGGTCTCTCTCTCTGGTCTCTCTCTCTGGTCTCTCTCTGGTCTCTCTCTGGTCTCTCTCTGGTCTCTCTCTGGTCTCTCTCTCTGGTCTCTCTCTGGTCTCTCTCTGGTCTCTCTCTGGTCTCTCTCTGGTCTCTCTCTCTGGTCTCTCTCTGGTCTCTCTCTGGTCTCTCTCTGGTCTCTCTCTGGTCTCTCACTGGTCCCTCTCTGGTCCCTCTCTGGTCTCTCTCTGGTCTCTCTCTCTGGTCTCTCTCTGGTCTCTCTCTGGTCTCTCTCTGGTCTCTCTCTGGTCTCTCTCTGGTCTCTCTCTGGTCTCTCCCTGGTCCCTCTCTGGTCTCTCTCTGGTCTCTCTCTGGTCTCTCTCTGGTCTCTCTCTGGTCTCTCTCTGGTCTCTCTCCGGTCTCTCTCTGGTCTCTCTCTCTGGTCTCTCTCTGGTCTCTCTCTGGTCTCTCTCTCTGGTCTCTCCCTGGTCCCTCTCTGGTCTCTCTCTGGTCTCTCTCTGGTCTCTCTCTGGTCTCTCTCTCTGGTCTCTCTCTGGTCTCTCTCTGGTCTCTCTCTGGTCTCTCTCTGGTCTCTCTCTGGTCTCTCTCCGGTCTCTCTCCGGTCTCTCTCTGGTCTCTCTCTCTGGTCTCTCTCTGGTCTCTCTCTCTGGTCTCTCTCTGGTCTCTCTCTGGTCTCTCTCTCTGGTCTCTCTCTCTGGTCTCTCTCTCTGGTCTCTCTCTCTGGTCTCTCTCTGGTCTCTCTCTCTGGTCTCTCTCTCTGGTCTCTCTCTCTGGTCTCTCTCTCTGGTCTCTCTCTGGTCTCTCTCTGGTCTCTCTCTGGTCTCTCTCTGGTCTCTCTCTGGTCTCTCTCTCTGGTCTCTCTCTGGTCTCTCTCTGGTCTCTCTCTGGTCTCTCTCTGGTCTCTCTCTGGTCTCTCTCTCTGGTCTCTCTCTGGTCTCTCTCTGGTCTCTCTCTGGTCTCTCACTGGTCCCTCTCTGGTCCCTCTGTGGTCTCTCTCTCTGGTCTCTCTCTCTGGTCTCTCTCTGGTCTCTCTCTGGTCTCTCTCTGGTCTCTCTCTGGTCTCTCTCTGGTCTCTCTCTGGTCTCTCCCTGGTCCCTCTCTGGTCTCTCTCTGGTCTCTCTCTGGTCTCTCTCTGGTCTCTCTCTGGTCTCTCTCCGGTCTCTCTCTGGTCTCTCTCTCTGGTCTCTCTCTGGTCTCTCTCTGGTCTCTCTCTCTGGTCTCTCCCTGGTCTCTCTCTGGTCTCTCTCTGGTCTCTCTCTGGTCTCTCTCTCTGGTCTCTCTCTCTGGTCTCTCTCTGGTCTCTCTCTGGTCTCTCTCTGGTCTCTCTCTCTGGTCTCTCTCTGTTCTCTCTCTGGTCTCTCTCTCTGGTCTCTCTCTCTGGTCTCTCTCTGGTCTCTCTCTGGTCTCTCTCTGGTCTTTCTCTGGTCTCTCTCTGGTCTCTCTCTGGTCTCTCTCTGGTCTCTCTCTGGTCTCTCTCTGGTCTCTCTCTCTGGTCTCTCTCTGGTCTCTCTCTGGTCTCTCTCTGGTCTCTCTCTGGTCTCTCTCTCTGGTCTCTCTCTGGTCTCTCTCTGGTCTCTCTCTGGTCTCTCTCTGGTCTCTCTCTCTGGTCTCTCTCTGGTCTCTCTCTGGTCTCTCTCTCTGGTCTCTCTCACTGGTCTCTCTCTCTGGTCTCTCTCTCTGGTCTCTCTCTCTGGTCTCTCTCTGGTCTCTCTCTCTGGTCTCTCTCTGTTCTCTCTCTGGTCTCTCTCTCTGGTCTCTCTCTGGTCTCTCTCTGGTCTCTCTCTGGTCTCTCTCTCTGGTCTCTCTCTGGTCTCTCTCTGGTCTCTCTCTCTGGTCTCTCTCTCTGGTCTCTCTCTGGTCTCTCTCTGGTCTCTCTCTGGTCTCTCTCTCTGGTCTCTCTCTGGTCTCTCTCTCTGGTCTCTCTCTCTGGTCTCTCTCCGGTCTCTCTCTGGTCTCTCTCTCTGGTCTCTCTCTGGTCTCTCTCTGGTCTCTCTCTGGTCTCTCTCTGTTCTCTCTCTGGTCTCTCTCTGGTCTCTCTCTGGTCTCTCTCTGGTCTCTCTCTGTTCTCTCTCTGGTCTCTCTCTCTGGTCTCTCTCTGGTCTCTCTCTGGTCTCTCTCTGGTCTCTCTCTCTGGTCTCTCTCTCTGGTCTCTCTCTGGTCTCTCTCTGGTCTCTCTCTGGTCTCTCTCTGGTCTCTCTCTCTGGTCTCTCTCTCTGGTCCCTCTCTGGTCCCTCTCTGCTCTCTTCCTGGTCTCTCTCACCTGGTGTCCTGCAGACCCGTAGCTCCAGACGTTCAGGGGGATCCTTCGTCGTCGCAGTGAAGTGTTTCCCACAAAGAAGTGAAGCGTCGCAGACAGCACCGACTCCGAGCGCGAGAGGGACGTCAGGTTAGCAAAAAACATCCACCGATCGCCCAGGAGCCCTGAGAACACACGGTTAAAGTGAAGTTTGAGGACAATTTATATACAAAAAATATTGTTTTAAAACTTGCTCGTCCACCCTCTCTCAGCTCCAGGGGTCAGAGGTCACAGGTCAGTGGTCAGCACCAGGATCTATATTAGACTGATCCAAACCAGTATACTACAGTATACCGCAGTGTACCACAGTATACTACAGTATACTACAGTGTACCACAGTATACTACAGTATACCACAGTGTACCACAGTATACTACAGTATACTACAGTGTACCACAGTATACCACAGTATACCACAGTGTACCACAGTATACTACAGTATACCACAGTATACCACAGTATACTACAGTATACCACAGTGTACCACAGTATACTACAGTATACTACAGTGTACCACAGTATACCACAGTGTACCACAGTGTACCACAGTATACTACAGTATACCACAGTGTACCACAGTATACTACAGTATACCACAGTATACCACAGTATACCACAGTGTACCACAGTGTACCACAGTATACTACAGTATACCACAGTATACCACAGTATACTACAGTATACCACAGTGTACCACAGTATACTACAGTATACCACAGTGTACCACAGTATACTACAGTATACTACACTATACTACAGTGTACCACAGTATACCACAGTATACCACAGTGTACCACAGTATACTACAGTATACCACAGTGTACCACAGTATACCACAGTATACTACAGTATACTACAGTGTACCACAGTATACCACAGTATACCACAGTGTACCACAGTATACTACAGTATACTACAGTGTACCACAGTGTACCACAGTATACTACAGTATACTACAGTGTACCACAGTGTACCACAGTATACTACAGTATACCACAGTATACCACAGTATACTACAGTATACTACAGTATACCACAGTATACTACAGTATACCACAGTGTACCACAGTATACTACAGTATACCACAGTATACCACAGTATACTACAGTATACCACAGTGTACCACAGTATACTACAGTATACCACAGTATACCACAGTATACTACAGTATACCACAGTGTACCACAGTATACTACAGTATACCACAGTGTACCACAGTATACTACAGTATACCACAGTATACCACAGTATACTACAGTATACCACAGTGTACCACAGTATACTACAGTATACCACAGTATACCACAGTATACTACAGTATACCACAGTGTACCACAGTATACTACAGTATACTACAGTGTACCACAGTATACCACAGTATACTACAGTATACCACAGTGTACCACAGTATACTACAGTATACCACAGTATACCACAGTATACTACAGTATACCACAGTGTACCACAGTATACTACAGTATACCACAGTGTACCACAGTATACCACAGTATACTACAGTATACCACAGTATACCACAGTATACTACAGTATACCACAGTGTACCACAGTATACTACAGTATACCACAGTGTACCACAGTATACCACAGTATACTACAGTATACCACAGTGTACCACAGTATACTACAGTATACCACAGTGTACCACAGTATACTACAGTATACCACAGTATACTACAGTATACCACAGTGTACCACAGTATACTACAGTATACCACAGTGTACCACAGTATACTACAGTATACCACAGTGTACCACAGTATACTACAGTATACCGCAGTATACCACAGTATACTACAGTATACCACAGTGTACCACAGTATACTACAGTATACCACAGTGTACCACAGTATACTACAGTGTACCACAGTATACCACAGTATACCACAGTATACTACAGTATACCACAGTATACCACAGTGTACCACAGTATGCTACAGTATACCACAGTATACTACAGTGTACCACAGTATACCACAGTGTACTACAGTATACCACAGTATACTACAGTATACCACAGTATACTACAGTGTACTACAGTATACCACAGTGTACTACAGTATACCACAGTATACCACAGTATACTACAGTATACTACAGTATACCACAGTATACCACAGTATACTACAGTATACTACAGTATACCACAGTATACTACAGTATACCACAGTATACCACAGTGTACTACAGTATACTACAGTATACTACAGTATACTACAGTATACCACAGTATACCATAGTATACCACAATATACCACAGTATACTACAGTATACTACAGTATACCACAGTATACTACAGTATACTACAGTATACCACAGTGTACCACAGTATACCACTGTATACTACAGTGTACCACAGTATACTACAGTATACTACAGGGTACCACAGTATACTACAGTATACTACAGTATTTTTATTTATTTATTTATTTGACAGGGACAGTACAAAAAAAACATTGTCACCCACAGGTAACCGATGTGAAGTACACAAGGCTTCTAGCCAAAGGCTATACCACAGTATACTACAGTATACCACAGTATACTACAGTGTACTACAATATACCACAGTATACTACAGTATACCACAGTATACTACAGTATACTGTGTTATACTGTAGTATACTACAGTATACCACAGTATACTACAGTATACTACAGTGTACCACAGTATACTACAGTATACTACAGTGTACCACAGTATACTACAGTATACTACAGTATACCACAGTATACTACAGTATACTACAGTATACTACAGTATACCACAGTATACTACAGTATACCACAGTGTACTACAGTATACCACAGTATACTACAGTATACCACAGTATACTACAGTGTACCACAGTATACTACAGTATACTACAGTATACCACAGTATACTACAGTATAGTACAGTATAAATATACTGTATAAAATAATGTTTATGTACATGAATGTCCTATATACAGGGGTGGCTGAATGGATAGCACTATCGCCTCTCAGCAAGAAGGTCCTGGGTTCGAATCCCGGTCGGACCAGGGCCTTTCTGAGTGGAGTTTGCATGTTCTCCCCGTGTCTGTGTGGAGTGAGAGCCTAATGCCCAAAAATAACAATTGTAAACGGCTTTATATGTATAGTTTAGTTCTTATTTGGTGTCTTGCACCTACAGCAGATAACACCTGAAGTAGAAGCAGACATCAGAAAATCCTCTTCCGTTAGAGCCATGCACTTCACACAAACTTAACAAATGAAAAGGCTTATACTTGAACAGAAACAGTTCAGACTAAAGTTCAGCAGCATCAGTTTACAGAATAATTACCTTCTCAGTTCATGGTACACAGGACAATAAAACACAACATGCACTTCATTTTCAATATCGTTTAAGTGACACAAACAACATGTCCTCTCCTCCTCTGGGACCGAGGGAAATGGATCTGTCTCCAGAGCCAGGGGCAGGGTCCCAGACCAGGGTCCCAGACCAGGGTCCCAGACCTCACAGACTGACCTCTGACCTCTGGTCAGGTTCAGGGTCACAGGCTCAGGACCAAAATGATCTTTTATCAAAACATAAGTTCTCAGTTTTGGCTTACACAAGACATTGTTTAACCATTTATGTTTATACTTTTCAAAATAAACTTTTTTAATTTATCTACTATATATATATATATATATACATGTATATATTATATATATATATATATATATATATATATATATATATATACATGTATATATACATATGTATACATGTATATATATATATACATACATATATATACATGTATATATATACATGTATATATACATGTATATATACATGTATATGGATATATACTTTGTACAGACAGTATGTATAAACATACATAAAGACAGTGACTTACCCCACTTGGCTTTAAAGCTGCGGACTGTGTTTCCATCCGTCGCGCGCGCGTCACGGCTGTATTTGGCGTAGAGCGCGCGCATGTGCTTTGTCAGTGCATCCGGAACACTCACGTCCTGTTTGTGCGTGTGTGTGCGTGCGTGTGTGTGCGTGTGTGTGCGTGCGTGTGTGTGCGCGTGTATTTGCGCATGAGTCCAGGTGTAAACCAGAAGCAGGACCAGAGCACGCAAAGCCATGACGCTACAGACAGTAATCCACAGGGGGTCACACGGGGGCGCGCATCCTCACACTCTCTGGTCTGTGGTCTCTCTCTGGTCTCCCTCTAGTCCCTGGTCTCTGGTCTCCGGTCTCTCTGTGGTCCCTGATCTCTCTGGTCTCTGGTCGCCTTCTGGTCTCTCTGGTCTCTGTGTCTGGTCTCTGGTCCCTGGTCGCCTTCTGGTCTCTCTGGTCTCCCTCTGGTCTTAGGTCTCTCTCTGGTCTCTGGCCCCTGGTGTCTCCCTCTAGTCTCTGGCCTCTGGTCTCTCTGGTCTCCCTCTGGTCTCTGAGCCGCTACTGCTCTGGGGGTTTTACTCAGAGCAGCTGTGAACACACACACACGCACACACTCACAGGACACACACACACTCACAGGACACGCACACACTCACAGGACACACACACACTCACAGGACACGCACACACTCACAGGACACACACACACTCACAGGACACACACACACTCACAGGACACACACACACACTCACAGGACACACACACACTCACAGGACACGCACACACACTCACAGGACACACACACACTCACAGGACACGCACACACACTCACAGGACACACACACACTCACAGGACACACACACACTCACAGGACACACACACACACTCACAGGACACACACACACTCACAGGACACACACATTCTTGTTTATCACCTTTCTATCTCTTGTCCAAATGTTCCGTGACTTCTACACTTGACCGGTTCACCGGCGTCACACCCCCAGCCCCCCCCCTCCTCCATGGGAGCTCATGCGAATGCAGGTGGACAGAGCTCTTGTTTTGATAATGTTGGAGCATGTCCCCTTTAAATGTGCAGCTGGCAGGTTGTGGGTTCGACTCTCACATTCCTCTGTGGAGATCAGGGACTATTTTTACTGAAACTCGAGTGGATAATTATCATTTTTGGTCGACCGCTCCGTGCCGCGGTCAGCCGGCTCTTCACAGATGTGAGGAGGAGGAGCAACTATTTATACTGCACATGCACTCCCACTTCACCGCGGGCTCCAGGCCGCACCCAAGCCCTGGTCTCTCCAACATGTCTGCCCCTGGTCTCTCCAACATGTCTGCCTGGTCTCTCCAAGATGTCTGCCCCTGGTCTTTCCAACATGTCTGCCTGGTCTCTCCAAGATGTCTGCCCCTGGTCTTTCCAACATATCTGCCCCTGGTCTCTCCAACATGTCTGCCTGGTCTCTCCAAGATGTCTGCCCCTGGTCTTTCCAACATGTCTGCCCCTGGTCTTTCCAACATGTCTGCCTGGTCTCTCCAAGATGTCTGCCCCTGGTCTCTCCAACATGTCTGCCCCTGGTCTCTCCAACATGTCTGCCCCTGGTCTCTCCAACATGTCTGCCCCTGGTCTCTCCAACATGTCTGCCTGGTCTCTCCAAGATGTCTGCCCCTGGTCTCTCCAACATGTCTGCCCCTGGTCTCTCCAACATGTCTGCCCCTGGTCTCTCCAACATGTCTGCCTGGTCTCTCCAACATGTCTGCCTGGTCTCTCCAAGATGTCTGCCCTTGGTCTCTCCAAGATGTCTGCCTGGTCTCTCCAAGATGTCTGCCCCTGGTCTCTCCAAGATGTCTGCCCCTGGTCTCTCGAACGTGTCTGCCTCTGGTCTCTCCAACATGTCTGCCTCTGGTCTCTCCAAGATGCCTCACCCTGACTGGCAGCGTTTGACCGGGCCTCACCCTGACTGACTGCGTTTGACCCGGGCCTCACCCTGACTGACTGCATTTGACCCGGGCCTCACCCTGACTGGCAGCGTTTGACCCGGGCCTCACCCTGACTGGCAGCGTTTGACCCGGGCCTCACCCTGACTGACTGCGTTTGACCCGGGCCTCACCCTGACTGGCAGCGTTTGACCCGGGCCTCACCCTGACTGGCAGCGTTTGACCCGGGCCTCACCCTGACTGGCAGCGTTTGACCCGGGCCTCACCCTGACTGGCAGCGTTTGACCCGGGCCTCACCCTGACTGGCAGCGTTTGACCCGGGCCTCACCCTGACTGGCAGCGTTTGACCCGGGCCTCACCCTGACTGGCAGCGTTTGACCCGGGCCTCACCCTGACTGGCAGCGTTTTGACCCGGGCCTCACCCTGACTGACTGCGTTTGACCCGGGCCTCACCCTGACTGACTGCGTTTGACCCGGGCCTCACCCTGACTGACTGCGTTTGACCCGGGCCTCACCCTGACTGACTGCGTTTGACCCGGTCTCCCAAACGTTCACCAAACGCTGCTGTTTGCAGAAGACTTCACATCTGAGTGAGACGTTCTGACTGTCACTGTGGACACCGGGTCAAACAGAGCTCAGAGTGAACCCAGAGAATCACACACACACACACACACACACTGACACAGACTCACACACTAACACACTGACCCACACACACACACAGACTCACACATTAACACATATACACACACTGACACAGACTCACACATTAACACATATACACACACTGACACAGACTCACACATTAACACAGACACAGACCCACACACTGACACAGACTCACACATTAACACATATACACACACTGACACAGACTCACACATTAACACAGACACAGACCCACACACTGACACAGACTCACACATTAACACATATACACACACTGACACAGACTCACACATTAACACAGACACAGACCCACACACTGACAAAGACTCACACATTAACACATATACACACACTGACACAGACCCACACACAGACTCACACACTAACACAGACACACACACTGACATAGACTCACACACTAACACAGACACAGACCCACACATACCTGTACATACACACTGACACACACACACATTGACACAGACATACACACACACACTGACACAGACATACACACACACATACACACTGACACAGACATACACACACACACACTGACACAGACATACACACTGACACACATACACACTGACACAGACATACACACTGACACACATACACACTGACACAGACATACACACTGACACAGACATACACACACTGACACAGACATACACACATACACACTGACACACATACACACTGACACAGACATACACACACACACATACACACACACACACTGACACAGACATACACACACACACATACACACTGACACAGACATACACACATACACACTGACACAGACATACACACACTGACACAGACATACACACACACACATACACACTGACACAGACATACACACATACACACTGACACACATACACACTGACACAGACATACACACACACACATACACAGACATACACACACACACACTGACACAGACATACACACACACACATACACACTGACACAGACATACACACACACACATACACACACACACACTGACACAGACATACACACACACACATACACACTGACACAGACATACACACTGACACACATACACACTGACACAGACATACACACACACACATACACAGACATACACACACACACACTGACACAGACATACACACACACACATACACACTGACACAGACATACACACTGACACAGACATACACACACACACATACACACTGACGACACAACATACACACACACACAATACATACACACTGACACAGACATACACACACACACATACATACACACTGACACAGACATACACACACACACATACATACACACTGACACAGACATACACACACACACATACATACACACTGACACAGACATACACACACACACACATACATACACACTGACACAGACATACACACACACACATACATACACACTGACACAGACATACACACACACACATACATACACACTGACACAGACATACACACACACACATACATACACACTGACACAGACATACACACACACACATACATACACACTGACACAGACAACACACACACACATACATACACACACACAGACATACACACACATACATACACACTGACACAGACATACACACACACACACACATACATACACACACACACACAGACATACACACACACACATACATACACACTGACACAGACATACACACACACACATACATACACACTGACACAGACATACAACACACACACACACACTCACAACACACACACACACACACATACACATACACACACATACATACACACTGACACAGACATCACACACACACATACATACACACTGACACAGACATACACACACACACATACATACACACTGACACAGACATACACACACACACATACATACACACTGACACAGACATACACACACACACATACATACACACTGACACAGACATACACACACACACATACATACACACTGACACAGACATACACACACACACATACATACACACTGACACAGACATACACACACACACATACATACACACTGACACAGACATACACACACACACATACATACACACTGACACAGACATACACACACACACATACATACACACTGACACAGACATACACACACACACATACATACACACTGACACAGACATACACACACACACATACATACACACTGACACAGACACAGACATACATACACACACACACATACATACACACTGACACAGACATACACACACACACATACATACACACTGACACAGACATACACACACACACACATACATACACACTGACACAGACATCACACACACACACATACATACACACTGACACAGACATACACACACACACATACATACACACTGACACAGACATACACACACACACATACATACACACTGACACAGACATACACACACACACATACATACACACACACACATACATACACACTGACACAGACATACACACTGACACACACACACACACTGACACAGACATACACACTGACACACACATACACACAGGGGTGTCCCCGTCCCGAAGAAGCCCAGGATCACAGGACTCAATGACTACAGACCTGTAGCACTTACGTCTGTCGTCATGAAGTCATTTGAACGCCTGGTTCTCTCCCATCTCAAGTCCCTCACCTCCCCCCTACTGGACCCCCTGCAGTTCACCTCCCCCCTCCTGGACCCCCTGCAGTTCACCTCCCCCCTACTGGACCCCCTGCAGTTCACCTCCCCCTCCTGGACCCCCTGCAGTTCACCTCCCCCTCCTGGACCCCCTGCAGTTCACCTCCCCCCTCCTGGACCCCCTGTAGGTCACCTCCCCCCTCCTGGACCCCCTGCAGTTCACCTCCCCCCTCCTGGACCCCCTGCAGTTCACCTCCCCCCTCCTGGACCCCCTGCAGTTCACCTCCCCCCTCCTGGACCCCCTGCAGTTCACCTCCCCCCTCCTGGACCCCCTGTAGTTCACCTCCCCCCTCCTGGACCCCCTGCAGTTCACCTCCCCCCTCCTGGACCCCCTGCAGTTCACCTCCCCCCTCCTGGACCCCCTGCAGTTCACCTCCCCCCTCCTGGACCCCCTGCAGTTCACCTCCCCCCTCCTGGACCCCCTGTAGTTCACCTCCCCCCTCCTGGACCCCCTGTAGTTCACCTCCCCCCTCCTGGACCCCCTGCAGTTCACCTCCCCCCTCCTGGACCCCCTGCAGTTCACCTCCCCCCTCCTGGACCCCCTGCAGTTCACCTCCCCCCTCCTGGACCCCCTGCAGTTCACCTCTCCCCTCCTGGACCCCCTGCAGTTCACCTCCCCCCTCCTGGACCCCCTGCAGTTCGCCTACAGAGCCAACAGATCTGTAGACGACGCCATTAACCTGGCCCTCCACCACATCCTACAGCACCTGGACTCCCCGGGGACCTACGCCAGGGTCCTGTTCGTGGACTTCAGCTCTGCCTTCAACACAATCCTGCCATCCCTGCTCCAGGACAAGCTCTCCCAGCTCAACGTGCCCGATTCCACCTGCAGGTGGATCACTGACTTCCTGACGGACAGGAAGCAGCGAGTACGTCTGGGGAAGAATGTCTCGGACTCTCGGATTATAAATACAGGAGCCCCACAGGGCTGTGTTCTTTCTCCCCTGCTCTTCTCCCTGTACACCAACCACTGCACCTCCTCCCACTGCACCTCCTCCCACTGCACCTCCAACCACTGCACCTCCAGCCACGACTCCGTGAAGCTGATCAAGTTCGCGGACGACACCACCCTCATTGGACTCATCTCCAACAACGATGAGTCCGCCTACAGGAGGGAGGTGGACCGGCTGGTGTCCTGGTGTCTCCTACAGGAGGGAGGTGGACCGGCTGGTGTCCTGGTGTCTCCTACAGGAGGGAGGTGGACCGGCTGGTTTCCTGGTGTCTCCTACAGGAGGGAGGTGGACCGACTGGTGTCCTGGTGTCTCCTACAGGAGGGAGGTGGACCGACTGGTGTCCTGGTGTCTCCTACAGGAGGGAGGTGGACCGGCTGGTGTCCTGGTGTCTCCTACAGGAGGGAGGTGGACCGACTGGTGTCCTGGTGTCTCCTACAGGAGGGAGGTGGACCGGCTGGTGTCCTGGTGTCTCCTACAGGAGGGAGGTGGACCGGCTGGTGTCCTGGTGTCTCCTACAGGAGGGAGGTGGACCGGCTGGTGTCCTGGTGTCTCCTACAGGAGGGAGGTGGACCGGCTGGTGTCCTGGTGTCTCCTACAGGAGGGAGGTGGACCGGCTGGTGTCCTGGTGTCTCCTACAGGAGGGAGGTGGACCGGCTGGTGTCCTGGTGTCTCCTACAGGAGGGAGGTGGACCGGCTGGTGTCCAGGTGTCTCCTACAGGAGGGAGGTGGACCGGCTGGTGTCTCCTACAGGAGGGAGGTGGACCGGCTGGTGTCCTGGTGTCTCCTACAGGAGGGAGGTGGACCGGCTGGTGTCCTGGTGTCTCCTACAGGAGGGAGGTGGACCGGCTGGTGTCCTGGTGTCTCCTACAGGAGGGAGGTGGACCGGCTGGTGTCCTGGTGTCTCCTACAGGAGGGAGGTGGACCGGCTGGTGTCCTGGTGTCTCCTACAGGAGGGAGGTGGACCGGCTGGTGTCCTGGTGTCTCCTACAGGAGGGAGGTGGACCGGCTGGTGTCCTGGTGTCTCCTACAGGAGGGAGGTGGACCGGCTGGTGTCCTGGTGTCTCCTACAGGAGGGAGGTGGACCGGCTGGTGTCCTGGTGTCTCCTACAGGAGGGAGGTGGACCGGCTGGTGTCCTGGTGTCTCCTACAGGAGGAGGTGGACCGGCTGGTGTCCTGGTGTCTCCTACAGGAGGGAGGTGGACCGGCTGGTGTCCTGGTGTCTCCTACAGGAGGAAGGTGGACCGGCTGGTGTCCTGGTGTCTCCTACAGGAGGGAGGTGGACCGGCTGGTGTCCTGGTGTCTCCTACAGGAGGGAGGTGGACCGGCTGGTGTCCTGGTGTCTCCTACAGGAGGGAGGTGGACCGGCTGGTGTCCTGGTGTCTCCTACAGGAGGGAGGTGGACCGGCTGGTGTCCTGGTGCAGTGGTAACAACCTGGAGCTGAACGCCCAGAAGACAGTGGAGATGATTGTGGACTTCAGGAAGAGCACTGTCCCCCCGCCCCCACCCTCCGTGATGGACTCCCCCATCACCTCTGTGGAGTCCTTCCGTTTCCTGGGCACCACCATCACCCAGGACCTCAAGTGGGAGCCGACCATCAGCTCCCTCATCAAGAAGGCCCAGCAGAGGATGTACTTCCTGCGGCAGCTCAGGAAAGCCAAGCTGCAGTTCTACACGGCCATCATCGAGTCCATCCTCACCTCCTCCATCACCTCCTCCATCACCTCCTCCAGCACCTCCTCATCACCTCCTCCAGCACCTCCTCCATCACCTCCTCTATCACCTCCTCCATCACCTCCTTCATCACCTCCTCCATCACCTCCTCTATCACCTCCTCCATCACCTCCTTCATCACCTCCTCCATCACCTCCTCCATCACCTCCTCATCACCTCCTCCTTTACCTCCTCCATCACCTCCTCCATCACCTCCTCCATCACCTCCTCCATCACCTCCTCCATCACCTCCTCCATCACCGTGTGGTTCGCTGGAGCCACAGTCAGGGACAAACAGAGACTACAGTGCATTGTGCGCTCTGCAGAGGAAGTGATCGGCCGCAGCCTTCCATCGCTGCAGGACCTGTACGTCGCCCGAGCTCGAGGCCGGGCTGGTCGTATCACAGCCGACCCCTCTCACCTGCACATGGACTATTCCAACCACTCCCCTCTCACCTGCACATGGACTATTCCAACCACTCCCCTCTCACCTGCACATGGACTATTCCAACCACTCCCCTCTCACCCTGCACATGGACTATTCCAACCACTCCCCTCTCACCTGCACATGGACTATTCCAACCACTCCCCTCTCACCCTGCACATGGACTATTCCAACCACTCCCCTCTCACCCTGCACATGGACTATTCCAACCACTCCCCTCTCACCTGCACATGGACTATTCCAACCACTCCCCTCTCACCTGCACATGGACTATTCCAACCACTCCCCTGCACATGGACTATTCCAACCACTCCCCTCTCACCTGCACATGGACTATTCCAACCACTCCCCTCTCACCTGCACATGGACTATTCCAACCACTCCCCTCAGGCAGGAGGCTGCGGTCCATCAGGACTAGAACCTCCCGCCACAAGAACAGTTTCTTCCCCTCTGCTGTTGGACTCTTGAACACTTCTTAACCTGTCCCCCGCCCTTTATAAAGTCACTTTACTGCCCATCATACGTCACTTTACTTCACTGTACTGCTGTCACCTTACATTGTGTGCACCATGTGCACTTGGATATTGTAAATAGTAACTGTAACTCTATTTTAAATTTACATTTATTCTTTAGAAGTATTTTTTATTCTTTATCTTTATCTCTTTCTGACTGTTGCACTGAGCCAAAGCAATTTCCAAGTCTGTGACTTCCTGTTACTTACGTGGCAATAAAAATGATTCTGATGTGTTTGATAACACTGGGTAACAAAAAAATATTGTTTGAAAATAGTCCAGGGTTTTCAGCTGAATCTGAAACTAATGTTGATGCTCTGAGTCTGAAAATGACCTTGGTTTTGCTCAATCAGGTAAGGATTTTTTGCTACAGAAATATTTTTTTTAATTGATTTTGCGTAAAAAACAAATTTCTGCTGCTGAGAAACCCTTGACGTTTTTTCCGTTTTCCTCAAGAAAATAATAAAATAATAACGTAGACGTACATAATCCGTAACACTATGGCTGTATCTCACAAAGTTGACCTGATAGAACAAAATGCATGTGATATTCAGACTCAGAACACCAACATTAGTCTGAATCAGTTGAGAAACCCCTGACCATTTTTTGGCTGTCAACTTGTGTAATAACAATAAGGTAAAAAGGGGGTTCTCAAGATGGCGGCGACGTGATGGTTTTGTCTACTCCCTGTCTGTATTCTAGAAATGTAAACTTCCCCGCTCAAATTCGCATCCATTCAAGCTAAAATCAACCCGTAACGCTTTTACAATGCCAAAGATCTCCAAAACGCCACGAAATGAGCCATCCCGTGACTCTCCGGAGGATTTTCCGGAGTTGGCCAGAGAAGCTAGCCTCGCTGCTAACACCACGGAGCTGGCTAACGAGACATTGCTACAACACATCTCTGAAACGATCGCGGCAGAGGCAAGGCGCTCTCAAACAGCCATGGATCAGTCAATCGCCAAGCTGGAGCTGTCCCATGATGGTAAAATGAACAATGTTATCAAGCGCATTGGGGGGGCGACAGTAGCTCAGTTGGTAGAGCAATGGTCTTTGGATCTAATGCTCATGGGTTCGATCCCACTACGACCCATGTCAACTGCTCCCACTGATGTCTGCTGTCGTTGTGTCCCTGGGCAAGACACTTAACCCCAATGTGCCTGAAGCAGGGCTGGACTGGGACAAAAAAACGGCCCGGGCATTTTTTCCTTCTTACCGGCCCAGGCATGTTTTTGTCACTTTTTTACAGTTTGTTTATACCAGGGATCGGCAACTCAAAAGGTTCAAAGAGCCATATTTGACCAAAAAACTAAAAACATCTGTCTGGAGCCGCAAAAAAATAACAGCCTTGTATAAAGCTTATATGAAGGTTACACAATGTAGCTACATTAGCTACATTAGCCTATTATCTAAATGACCAAGTAAAGGCTACAAATACATAATAAGCATTCATGATTATCAAATATGTGTTTTCACTGCAGCGTGTCCTGGAGAGAATGACGTACCACGTGATGACTCTGCTTTAACTTTGACTTCCATTTTTTTGCCTTCATGCAACTGTAGAAATACAGTAAATAAATCTGCTTTTTGGCTCAAAGGTCACACACCTGCACTGTTCGCTCATATCGATCACGTCACAGGCTGAAGTTTGCTGGAGCTGAATGTCCTTAATGGCCTTTTCTTTCACAGTCTTTGCGGAGGTTTTTGAAGTCTGAAAAAGCTCCGGATTTTGTATGAAAGAATCCTTCACGTAATCCCTGTGAACGGTATTTAGTGCTTCATTGTTCCTCGTGTTGCAACAAAACTTCCTATTACATCGCAAACATGAAGCAGTCCTTCCTCATTGACTGAAAGCAAATGTTCAGTCTTGTCCTTAGTCCAGTCTTATTATCGACTCGTTCTCTTTTTATCTTTGGGATCCGTGCGCACACGCCGGTTTGTTTACAGCGGCGGCCGTCTGCCGCGGGGCCGCGCCACAGGATATGACGCACTACGTTGACAGAAATGTTGAAATTGAATATTACTTATACACATTTTTACAGCATTGAAATACGTTAGGAATGTTTTTCCTCCTACAGAAACCACATTCAAACTAGAAATAAAATATAGCCCTCCCACTCCATTTTCAGACATTTTTGAAAAGGCTCCAGGAGCCACTGGAGGAGCACTAAAGGTTGCCGACCCCTGGTTTATACAGTATGTGGAAGCATACTGAGGATCAGGATGTCTGTGGTTTCAACAAAAAAATAAAGTGCAATAGTCTACATTACAAGAGAGTAATAAACATGTCTCAGAGTGAGGGAGGTGGACAAAGACAATACTATTGTTTGTTACAGGGATGATAATTGGTCAAAAAAGTCTGAAATGCATAATGTCAGCCATTAGCTGGCTCTAAATCTGTTTAATCTGTTCACAACATTTTACTTTTGGGCTCAAACATGAACTTTTAATGCAATGGAAAATTTAGGTACCCGGGCTTTAATTTAGTCGCACTTCAAGAGGAGAGGGGAGACGCGGACTTTTTCCTGCAGCGGTGTATTTATTGGGTGCACAAATTACGCAAAGACACGCATGGTCCTGTGCGCGTTTATGGGGTTGGGTTGCGGCTACGCGCTCACCGTGTTGTGTTGTGAGCGGTTCCCGGTGAGTGGTTCCCGCGTCCAGCTCAGAGCCGCTGGATGCGGGAACACTGGGGCCGCTGAGGTGGTGGAATCCCGTTCGAGTACATACAGCAGGTGCCCCGCGGACACGCGCTCTCCCCTCGAACAGTTCTCAACGGATTTACACTTTTCACAAACACTTTTTTTTTGTATGAGGCAAACAGACCGGCCCAAATATGGGCATCGGCCCTTCTGGCATTGCCCGGTACGCCCGATGGCCAGTCCAGCCCTGGCCTGAAGCCCCCGCTGAAAGACCAAGGCTGCATCTGTGTCGAAGGAGCAGCCATCTTCCCGTGGACCCACCACCTGCAGGAAGATCAGCAAGGGACTGGTGCTGTGTGAATTGGGTGGCAGTTCTGATTGCCACCCCCCTGACCCAGAAATGGAAAATAAAGGGATGTAAATGAAATTAAATGAAATGAATCAAGCGCATTGACGAAGTGGCGACTTTGTGTGACGCTATCGGGGTTCGCCAGGCGGAGGCTGAGAGCCGCATCTCCGCTCTGGAGGACGACATGGCGCCGCTGCAGCCTGATTAAGTCTAATTCAGAGCTAGCTTCGCAAGTTAGTTTCCGCGCTCCTTATGACAGTTATTCAACAGCAGAGAGCAAAACAGACACATATTTCAACAAACATGGGAGAGACACGGTACATGTGGAAAACATGCAGATCTTTTTAATGGGAAGTCATCACTCTGGCCCGCCTCGTCCAATACAGCGCGTCAGAGGGGAGTGTGGGTGGGGGAGGTGGAGGGGAAGACCACCATAGACTGAAAAGAGAGGGAGGCAGACATGTAGAGGGGGGGGGGGACTGTAACTGGTGTTCTGGGTTGTGAGTCTGAGTTAGATAGAGTCCAGTGTCGGCCTTGAGTGGCCGGTAGCAGTGGTGGTGGAATGTGAAGGACAAAGATAGTGCAGGTGCAAACATTGGAGACAAAACAACACATGCCTTGTGGGAAATGTGTATAAGCACTTTAGCTGATCAATGAAAGGCAGTGTAAACTAAAGCCAATATGTCCAAATTATACTGGAACTGGACCCTCCGTTCACCGTTATCCGGAGTTGACCACGTCAGTACGGGGTTCCACCGTGAGGCCCAAGTCCTTCAATCAATCCTTCCACGCGTTTAAGTCCATCCAAGGATCTCACTCTCAGGTCATTAAGGGAATGTTCGATCCGACTCAGACCCGTAGTGTCCCCACTGTGCCCTCGACCACGACTCTGACCAACTCGCGGAAACTCTCCTTGCTCGTAAATCTTCTGAGTGGACAACCCTCCAACTTTGCGGTAGATCAAGCCAACTCCAAATCCAATCAGGAGGAACCCTGCTACCATAAATCCAAAAATGTATATATCCTCAATGTCCTCGATGGACAGTCCCGACAGACAAACGGGGTGCCACTTTTGCCAGTTGTCAAAAACGTACCCAGCAGCCGCCGTACCATCCGGACAAACGGCATCTCCAGAACCGCCTTTACGTGATGAAAAAAATAGTATCAATTGCGTTGAGGGACCAGTTGATTAATTCCATAATTTTTCAAGTTGTACACAGGCAGAACTCTTAGACAGTCAGGGCAAGAGCAGGAGCAGGAGCAGGAGAAAGGAGAGACACGTCTGACCTCGAGGAGAGCAGGAGGAGAATGACGCATTTTGAACTTGAGGTAATCTGTGGAAGGGTCTAACCCCGTGTTATTTTTTGAAAAGTTTATCCTGAAACTTCTACAGTTATCCGTCTCTGACATCTCCATTGACCGTGCCCACCGCACATTTGGTCCAGCTGCTGATGGCCGCCCTCGCCCAGTCATCATCAAGTTTCATCGCTCGAGGGACGTCACTACGGTATTGTCTGCAGCTAAACGCTTGGGGGACCTGCAGTACGAGGATCGCCCTCTCTGCATAGTGCCTGACATCCCCCCGCGGTGCGACTCATCAGGAGAGGCTTCACCACGTCTGCACGGAGCTCATCAAGAGAAAAGTTAGATTCAGAATGGCTTTCCCTGCACTTTTGTCATTTGAAATCAACGGGACGAAGAAATCTTTCACAGAGCCCAAACGAGGGCTTTCCTCGGGGGCACAGTGACCAACGAGAGCAAATAGAGGCATCACTAAAAGATCGGAATGTGGTGGTGAATGTTCTAACTCTGGATCACTAAAAGATCAGAATGTGGTGGTGAATGTTCTAACTCTGGATCATTAAATGTAGGAGTTCTACATTCAAACTTACCACGTTGGACGATGACGTTATTTCTGATTTTTTAGAACCACCCATTTTCTTATTGTTTATTTAAAGGACAATTCACCCTCAAATCCACTTTTTTTTGCTGATAAACGGTATAAATGAGTGTCCAATAGTGTTGTCTACATATCCTGGTCATAATCTTGTCACTTTGGTGCAAATTAGTTGAAAGTTAAACTTTCTGCCTAAAACCGTCTGTGAGGCGCCATCTGCTGGCGACCTGTGTTACTACATTTGAATTTTGAATCTGGCGCCAACACTGGCGCGGCAGCAAGACCTGACGTCTGAAGCAAGACCTGACGTCTGAAGCAAGACCTGACGTCTGAAGCAAGACCTGACGTCTGAAGCAAGACCTGACGTCTGAAGCAAGACCTGACGTCTGAAGCAAGACCTGACGTCTGAAGCAAGACCTGACGTCTGAAGCAAGACCTGACGTCTGAAGCAAGACCTGACGTCTGAAGCAAGACCTGACGACTGAAGCAAGACCTGACGTATGAAGCAAGACCTGACGTCTGAAGCAAGACCTGACGTCTGAAGCAAGACCTGACGTCTGAAGCAAGACCTGACGTCTGAAGCAAGACCTGACGACTGAAGCAAGACCTGACGACTGAAGCAAGACCTGACGTCTGAAGCAAGACCTGACGTCTGAAGCAAGACCTGACGTCTGAAGCAAGACCTGACGTCTGAAGCAAGACCTGACGTCTGAAGCAAGACCTGACGTCTGAAGCAAGACCTGACGACTGAAGCAAGACCTGACGACTGAAGCAAGACCTGACGTCTGAAGCAAGACCTGACGTCTGAAGCAAGACCTGACGTCTGAAGCAAGACCTGACGTCTGAAGCAAGACCTGACGTCTGAAGCAAGACCTGACGTCTGAAGCAAGACCTGACGTCTGAAGCAAGACCTGACGTCTGAAGCAAGACCTGACGTCTGAAGCAAGACCTGACGTCTGAAGCAAGACCTGACGTCTGAAGCAAGACCTGACGTCTGAAGCAGGACCTGACGTCTGAAGCGAGACCTGACGTCTGAAGCGAGACCTGACGACTGAAGCGAGACCTGACGTCTGAAGCAAGACCTGACGTCTGAAGCAAGACCTGACGTCTGAAGCAAGACCTGACGACTGAAGCAAGACCTGACGACTGAAGCAAGACCTGACGTCTGAAGCAAGACCTGACGTCTGAAGCAAGACCTGACGTCTGAAGCAAGACCTGACCACTTGAGAACCACTTTAAGGACACACGTGAATGTAAGACAGACAGGGAGGGACACTTTAGCAGCCTAGCTATGGGGGCGTTTTGTTTTTCTCTATTCCATAGTGTTTGATAAGGCTGAGTCTCGTCTTCTGTTTGTATTTTTGTAATGTTCTATTTTTTCCTGTTCAGGTTGTTTTTGTGTGTCCAGGTCCAGGGCAGTGCTTTTGTGGTGTATAATCTGTGCTCATGTGTTTTTTATTCTTCAAGTAAATGTCAAATACTACTAACACTGAATGAGGGGGGTAAAAAGAGTGGCGATTTTAAATTATTTTCGTAGTCATGGCATTCAGATTGCGATGCTTCAAGAAACCCAATTGGTGAAATCTGAGATAAACCGATTAACAAATACATTTTATAAGGTCATAGCACTTTCCTCTTTCTTCAATAGATCCAAGGGTGAAGCTATCATCTGCCGTGGAAACCTACAGTTTAGATTTTTGGATTGTTGGTCTGATGATAAGGGAAGAATTGCCATAGCAAAGTTGTATATTGAAAGGACAAATTTGGCTTTCATCTCTGTATATGCACCTAACACTTATGATAAAGAATTTTTTGATTGTTTAACCAAAATAATGCTTGAATTACCAAACTTCAAATTTGTGGTAGCTGGAGATTTTAACTCGGTAGCAGATTTTTCTCTTGACCGAACAGGCCTTTCCCAAAATCTAGATCAGAAGCGTGCTTCAGAGGCACTTAAGCAGTGGTACACTGATACTGGGTTGGTGG
This sequence comes from Knipowitschia caucasica, assembly GCA_964034765.1. Taxonomy (NCBI): domain Eukaryota; kingdom Metazoa; phylum Chordata; class Actinopteri; order Gobiiformes; family Gobiidae; genus Knipowitschia; species Knipowitschia caucasica. The sequence continues at coordinate 709,693 of OZ035826.1, forward strand.
ATCTCTGGTGCACTGAGACTGGGTTGGTGGATCTCTGGTGCACTGATACTGGGTTGGTGGATCTCTGGTGCACTGATACTGGGTTGGTGGATCTCTGGTGCACTGATACTGGGTTGGTGGATCTCTGGTGCACTGATACTGGGTTGGTGGATCTCTGGTGCACTGATACTGGGTTGGTGGATCTCTGGTGCACTGAGACTGGGTTGGTGGATCTCTGGTACACTAAGACTGGGTTGGTGGATCTCTGGTACACTGAGACTGGGTTGGTGGATCTCTGGTACACTGAGACTGGGTTGGTGGATCTCTGGTGCACTGAGACTGGGTTGGTGGATCTCTGGTGCACTGAGACTGGGTTGGTGGATCTCTGGTGCACTGAGACTGGGTTGGTGGATCTCTGGTGCACTGAGACTGGGTTGGTGGATCTCTGGTGCACTGATACTGGGTTGGTGGATCTCTGGTGCACTGATACTGGGTTGGTGGATCTCTGGTGCACTGATACTGGGTTGGTGGATCTCTGGTGCACTGAGACTGGGTTGGTGGATCTCTAGTGCACTGATGAATCCTGGCACTAGAGATTATACTCATAGGTCGGCTAGACATAAATCATTCTCTAGAATTGATTATTTATTGACTTCTACGAGCTGCTTTGAAAACATTTCCGCTGTTTTTCACAGCCCAATCTCTCCGACCCTAGGGCTGTGATTGCGAGTGTCACTTTAACGTCATATCCTTCACGTGCTCCACACTGGCGCTTAATACTACTTTACTGCAAAGGTTTTAGACAAACAGGCAAACAGTTTAGAGCTGAACTGAAAGAGTCTGTGGCTCTAAATAAAGGCAGATTATAGTGTTAACTCTGTCTTTTCTTCCTTTTATTCTAAGTTGAATAGTTCTGAGGTACTGCATGATGATCAAACATGTAATAACTTTCTTGAAAACGCCAAATTACCAAGATTAAGTGATGAAGACCTGCGTAAACTCAACCAACCTATTACATTAATGGAGCTAAAAGAGGCTGTGTCAGATATGCGTAAAGGAAAGTCCCCTGGCTTTGATGGTATTCCACCAGAGCTGTACTTGGGACCATGTACTTGGGACCATGTTGGACCTTTGATGTTTGATATGGTTCAGGCTGCTTTACAAGTTGGATCCTTTTCAAGAGATTAAACACTGCCCTAATATCATTTTTATAAAAAAAAAAGACAAGGACCCACAGGAATGCTCTAGTTATAGGCCCATGTCTCTTCTCAACTGTGATTGGAAGATTTTCGCTAAAGTGTTGCCCGTAGGCTCCAACCTTTTATGACCAAAACCGAACGTCTAATGAGATCACTGGGCCTTTGTACTTCGGCCTCTAGAAGATCGGTATGACACTTCTTGGATGTATCTTGGCGGCCAATAGATGAATCTCTTGCTCATCCTCTGAACCTACCTGAAATATCATTTGCAAATGTTCCCACTGATAAGTGTTTTGGTCCTCTCTCATCACTGTTTGGAATAACAAGGAAGTGGAATTTACATTCTCCAGTTTTTAATAATGAATCTATTCTTATTAACAAATGTCCTGTAAAGCGAACGCAATATAAACACTGATAAGAGAATACACTCTGTGGGTGATTTGTTCGACATTTGAAGATCTCTGCAGCCGGTTCAATATACATCGTTCCTCATTCTTTCTTTGTCTACAGTTACCATGGCAATCTTCTCTTCATGTTCCTGCTGTAGAGGAGACAAACACTGTCATCAGAGTGAGGGAGGGGCAGCATCCTGCTGTAGAGGAGACTAACACTGTCATCAGAGTGAGGGAGGAGCAGCATCCTGCTGTAGAGGAGACTAACACTGTCATCAGAGTGAGGGAGGGGCAGCATCCTGCTGTAGAGGAGACTAACACTGTCATCAGACTGAGGGAGGGCAGCATCCTGCTGTAGAGGAGACTAACACTGTCATCAGAGTGAGGGAGGGGCAGCATCCTGCTTTAGAGGAGACTAACACTGTCATCAGAGTGAGGGAGGGCAGCATCCTGCTGTAGAGGAGACTAACACTGTCATCAGAGTGAGGGAGGGGCAGCATCCTGCTGTAGAGGAGACTAACACTGTCATCAGAGTGAGGGAGGGGCAGCATCCTGCTGTAGAGGAGACTAACACTGTCATCAGAGTGAGGGAGGGGCAGCATCCTGCTGTAGAGGAGACTAACACTGTCATCAGAGTGAGGGAGGGCAGCATCCTGCTGTAGAGGAGACTAACACTGTCATCAGAGTGAGGGAGGGGCAGCATCCTGCTGTAGAGGAGACTAACACTGTCATCAGAGTGAGGGAGGGGCAGCATCCTGCTGTAGAGGAGACTAACACTGTCATCAGAGTGAGGGAGGGGCAGCATCCTGCTGTAGAGGAGACTAACACTGTCATCAGAGTGAGGGAGGGGCAGCATCCTGCTGTAGAGGAGACTAACACTGTCATCAGAGTGAGGGAGGGGCAGCATCCTGCTGTAGAGGAGACTAACACTGTCATCAGAGTGAGGGAGGGGCAGCATCCTGCTGTAGAGGAGACTAACACTGTCATCAGAGTGAGGGAGGGGCAGCATCCTGCTGTAGAGGAGACTAACACTGTCATCAGAGTGAGGGAGGGGCAGCATCCTGCTGTAGAGGAGACTAACACTGTCATCAGAGTGAGGGAGGGGCAGCATCCTGCTGTAGAGGAGACTAACACTGTCATCAGAGTGAGGGAGGGGCAGCATCCTGCTGTAGAGGAGACTAACACTGTCATCAGAGTGAGGGAGGGGCAGCATCCTGCTGTAGAGGAGACTAACACTGTCATCAGAGTGAGGGAGGGGCAGCATCCTGCTGTAGAGGAGACTAACACTGTCATCAGAGTGAGGGAGGGGCAGCATCCTGCTTTAGAGGAGACTAACACAGTCTCTGTGTTCTCAGTATTTCATGTTAGGAGCAAACTGAAGGAAAATTACGCGGCACAGGGAGAACACACAAACTCCTCTCATTGAGGGGCGTGGTCACATGAGGCCTGATCAGAGGGGCGTGGTCAGAACTCCTCGCTGCTGCCTCGTGTGGTCACAGTGGGAAGGGCGAGACTGCGGTCGGCCATTTTAGAAGTCTGTAATCAACAAAACATCTGGAACAAGACCAGGACTGGACCTCGACTGGACCAGGATTGGGTCCAGACCATTTGTAAACACTCAGGTGTGACTCCAAAGGGAATCTGCTGAATCAGGAAGTTCTGTCCTTAAAGCTGAGATCTGTAACTTTAGTCTGGTCTCTGTATATTTATGTTCTGAGTTTTTCTGCTGAATCCATTAGTTGTTCTGAGGTTGAGTGGCTCTTTCATATCTTTCATTACTGAATATAACAGGACCAAGGAAATTACAGCAGACACACACACACAGAGACACATACACACACAGAGACACATACACACATACACACACATGGACACATACACACAGAGACACATACACGGACACATACACACACATAGACACATACACACACAGAGACACATACACACACATACTGGAGCTGCAATAATATCCTTTTTTTTTTACCGGACACCGCTGTGATTCATGAGTTTGAGGAGTGTGTCCCAAACTGAGGTTGGAGGATGTGGAGGAGAGAACAGGAGGACAGGCCAGAGAAGGAGAGGACAAAGGAGGACAGAAGACAGAGGAGGATGAGAGAGGACAGAGGAGGAGAGAGGACAGAGGAGGAGGAGAAAGGACAGAGGAGGCCAGAGGAGAGAGGACAGAAGACAGAGGAGGAGGAGAGAGGACAGAGGAGGAGGAGGAGAGAGATGACAAAGGAGGAGGAGAGAGGACAGAGGAGGCCAGAGGAGAGAGGACAGAAGACAGAGGAGGAGGAGAGAGGACAGAGGAGGAGGAGAAAGGACAGAGGAGGCCAGAGGAGAGAGGACAGAAGACAGAGGAGGAGGAGAGAGGACAGAGGAGGAGGAGGAGAGAGATGACAGAGGAGGAGGAGAGAGGACAGAGGAGGCCAGAGGAGAGAGGACAGAAGACAGAGGAGGAGGAGAGAGGACAGAGGAGGAGGAGGAGCGAGAGGACAGAGGAGGAGGAGAGAGGACAGAGGAGGACAGATGAGGAGGAGGACAGAGGAGGAGAGAGGACAGAGGAGGACAGATGAGGAGGAGGACAGAGGAGGAGGAGAGAGGACGGAGGAGGAGGACAGAGGACAGATGAGGAGGAGGAGAACAGAGGAGGAGGAGAGAGGACAGAGGAGGACAGATGAGGAGGACAGAGGAGGAGGAGAGAGGACAGAGGAGGACAGATGAGGAGGAGGAGAACAGAGGAGGAGGAGAGAGGACAGAGGAGGACAGATGAGGAGGACAGAGGAGGAGGAGAGAGGACAGAGGAGGAGAACAGAGGAGGAGGAGAGAGGACAGAGGAGGACAGATGAGGAGGACAGAGGAGGAGGAGAGAGGACAGAGGAGGAGGAGAGAGGACAGAGGAGGACAGATGAGGAGAGAGGACAGAGGAGGACAGATGAGGAGGAGAGAGGACACAGACACAGAATCACAGTTTTATTGTGAAGTAAAATTGAACAGAAACATCAACAGTTTATCAGAAACACTGACGGTGAACACTTCTTCGCAAAGATAATCCATCCCAATGATATCACCTCCTCTCTCCTCCTGCAGCTCCTGTATGTCCTGTCACCTCCTCTCTCCTCCTGCAGCTCCTGTATGTCCTGTCACCTCCTCTCTCCTCCTGCAGTTCCTGTATGTCCTGTCACCTCCTCTCTCCTCCTGCAGCTCCTGTATGTCCTGTCACCTCCTCTCTCCTCCTGCAGCTCCTGTATGTCCTGTCACCTCCTCTCTCCTCCTGCAGCTCCTGTATGTCCTGTCACCTCCTCTCTCCTCCTGCAGCTCCTGTATGTCCTGTCACCTCCTCTCTCCTCCTGCAGTTCCTGTATGTCCTGTCACCTCCTCTCTCCTCCTGCAGCTCCTGTATGTCCTGTCACCTCCTCTCTCCTCCTGCAGCTCCTGTATGTCCTGTCACCTCCTCTCTCCTCCTGCAGCTCCTGTCACCTCCTCTCTCCTCCTGCAGTTCCTGTATGTCCTGTCACCTCCTCTCTCCTCCTGCAGCTCCTGTATGTCCTGTCACCTCCTCTCTCCTCCTGCAGCTCCTGTATGTCCTGTCACCTCCTCTCTCCTCCTCGGACTCTCTCCTGCAGCTCCTGTATGTCCTGTGTTGTCAGCTCCCTGGTCTCCTTCAGCAGCACCTCCTTCCTCCTCCGGTCGACCCTCAGGGCCATGATGAGACTCATGTCGACCAGCCCCTCCTGGCACCTCCTCATGCCGGCCTCCAGACGCTTCCTCTGGGCTGGGTCCCTCCTCATCTGGACCTTCTCCTCCACGCTGAAGCCCAGAAGGCCCTGCAGCACCTGATCCGAGACCGTCACGTCCAAGAACCCGGTCCCATCAGAGACCCGCGCCTCCACCTGCCACCTCCTCCCTCTGCTCCTCAGTCTGCTCAGCAGAGTCACCAGGAAGGCCTTCACCTGGACCTCCACAGGGTCCTGCTCCTCCGGGAGGAGCTCCAGCAGACAGATGTACGTGAAGGGGGAGGAGCTGAGGTCCAGAGCGGAGGTGGGGGCCTCTGGGGGGGGTATGGGGGCCTCTAGGAGGGAGGTGGGGGCCTGGACCACAGAGACTTCCATCTCTCCAATGAAGACCAGGTCTTCCTCCATGAAGTCATTGTCGCTGTGTGGGTCCTGGTCTGGATCCTGAGCCAGGACGTTGTAGTCCAGTTCATCCAGTGGAAGATCGTCAAAGTCTTCATCGAAGTCCTGGGCGTCCACATCCTGGAGGCTCGGCCTATCACAGTCACACATGAGTTTACACATAAGGTCTCTCTCGCTGGTCTCTCTCACTCTGGTCTCTCACTCTGGTCTCTCTCTCTCTGGTCTCTCACTCTGGTCTCTCACTCTGGTCTCTCTCTGGTCTCTCTCTGGTCTCTCTCTGGTCTCTCTCTGGTCTCTCTCTGGTCTCTTTCTGGTCTCTCTCTGGTCTCTCTCTGGTCTCTCTCTGGTCTCTCTCTGGTCTCTCTCTGGTCTCTCACTCTGGTCTCTCACTCTGGTCTCTCTCTCTGGTCTCTCTCTCTGGTCTCTCACTCTGGTCTCTCACTCTGGTCTCTCACTCTGGTCTCTCACTCTGGTCTCTCACTCTGGTCTCTCACTCTGGTCTCTCACTCTGGTCTCTCACTCTGGTCTCTCACTCTGGTCTCTCTCTCTCTGGTCTCTCTTTCTGGTCTCTTGACTAAACATTAGTCTTCTATTCTAAGTGTAGCCACTCACCTGCAGGCAGCCGGGGGGAGGGAGCGTTCTGCAGCAGACCCCAGATCCGTGTGGTCCCAGAGTGAGGGGCTGACCGAGCCCTCATCCAGGCCTCCATCCAGGCCTCCATCCAGGCCTCCATCCAGGCCCTCATCCAGGCCTCCATCCAGGCCCTCATCCAGGCCTCCATCCAGGCCCTCATCCAGGCCTCCATCCAGGCCTCCATCCAGGCCTCCATCCAGGCCTCCATCCAGGCCTCCATCCAGGCCCTCATCCAGGCCTCCATCCAGGCCCTCATCCAGGCCTCCATCCAGGCCTCCATCCAGGCCTCCATCCAGGCCTCCATCCAGGCCTCCATCCAGGCCTCCATCCAGGCCTCCATCCAGGCCTCCATCCAGGCCTCCATCCAGGCCTCCATCCAGGCCTCCATCCAGGCCTCCATCCACAGCCTCATGTTGGGGTCTGTTCTCTGTTCGCTCTGAAACCAAGAGGATTCACAGTTGAACTCTGACACAGGTGTGACACAGGTGTTATACAGGTGTGACAGAGGTGTGACACAGGTGTGACAGAGGTGTTATACAGGTGTGACAGAGGTGTGACACAGGTGTGACAGAGGTGTGACACAGGTGTGACAGAGGTGTTATACAGGTGTGACAGAGGTGTGACACAGGTGCGACAGAGGTGTGACACAGGTGTTATACAGGTGCGACACAGGTGTTATACAGGTGTGACAGAGGTGTTATACAGGTGTGACAGAGGTGTGACACAGGTGCGACAGAGGTGTGACACAGGTGCGACACAGGTGTGACACAGGTGTTATACAGGTGCGACACAGGTGTTATACAGGTGTGACAGAGGTGTGACACAGGTGCGACAGAGGTGTGACACAGGTGCGACAGAGGTGTGACACAGGTGTGACAGAGGTGTGACAGAGGTGTGACACAGGTGTGACAGAGGTGTGACACAGGTGTGACAGAGGTGTTATACAGGTGTGACACAGGTGTGACACAGGTGTGACAGAGGTGTGACACAGGTGTGACAGAGGTGTTATACAGGTGTTATACAGGTGTTGACAGAGGTGTGACACAGGTGTGACAGAGGTGTTATACAGGTGTGACAGAGGTGTTATACAGGTGTGACACAGGTGTGACAGAGGTGTTACACAGGTGTGACAGAGGTGTGACACAGGTGTGACAGAGGTGTTATACAGGTGTGACAGAGGTGTGACACATGTGCGACAGAGGTGCGACACAGGTGTGACACAGGTGTTATACAGGTGCGACACAGGTGTTATACAGGTGTGACAGAGGTGTGACACAGGTGCGACAGAGGTGTGACACAGGTGTGACACAGGTGTGACAGAGGTGTGACACAGGTGCGACACAGGTGCGACAGAGGTGTTATACAGGTGTGACACAGGTGTGACAGAGGTGCGACACAGGTGCGACAGAGGTGCGACACAGGTGCGACAGAGGTGTTATACAGGTGTGACACAGGTGTGACAGAGGTGTGACACAGGTTTGACACAGGTGTGACACAGGTGTGACACAGGTGTGACACAGGTTTGACACAGGTGTGACACAGGTTTGACAGAGGTGTGACACAGGTGTTATACAGAGGTGTGACACAGGTTTGACACAGGTGTGACACAGGTGTTATACAGGTGTGACACAGGTGTTATACAGGTGTACAGGTGTGACACAGGTGTTATACAGGTGTGACACAGGTGTTATACACAAGTGTGTGACACAGGTGTTATACAGGTTTGACACAGGTGTTATACAGGTTTGACACAGGTGTTATACAGAGGTGTGACACAGGTGTTATACAGGTTTGACAGAGGTGTGACACAGGTTTGACAGAGGTGTGACACAGGTGTTATACAGGTTTGACAGAGTGTGACACAGGTGTGACAGAGGTGTGACGTGTGACAGAGGTGTGACAGAGGTGTGACACAGGTGTGACAGAGGTGTGACACAGGTTGACAGAGGTGTGACACAGGTTTGACAGAGGTGTGACACAGGTGTGACAGAGGTGTGACACAGGTGTGACAGAGGTGTGACACAGGTTTGACAGAGGTGTGACAGAGGTGTGACAGAGGTGTTATACAGGTGTGACACAAGTTTGACAGAGGTGTGACACAGGTGTGACACAGGTGTGACAGAGGTGTTATGCAGGTGTGACACAGGTGTTATGCAGGTGTGACACAGGTGTTATACAGGTTTGACAGAGGTGTGACACAGGTGTGACACAGGTTTGACAGAGTGTGACGAGGTGTTATACAGTGTGACAAGGTGTTATGCAGGTGTGACACAGGTGTTTATGACAGGTGTTGTGACAGAGGTGTTATACAGGTGTGACAGAGGTGTTATACAGGTGTGACAGAGGTGTTATACAGGTGTGACAGAGGTGTTATACAGGTGTGACAGAGGTGTTATACAGGTGTGACAGAGGTGTTATACAGGTGTGACAGAGGTGTTATACAGGTGTGACAGAGGTGTTATACAGGTGGACAGAGGTGTTATACAGTGTGTGTAACAGAGGTGTTATACAGGTGTGACAGAGGTGTTATACAGGTGTGACAGAGGTGTTATACAGGTGTGACAGAGGTGTTTATACAGGTAGAGGTGTTATACAGTGTGACAGAGGTGTTATACAGGTGTGACAGAGGTGTTATACAGGTGTGAGAGGTGTTATACAGTGTGACACAGGTGTGACAGAGGTGTTATACAGGTGTGACAGAGGTGTTATACAGGTGTGACAGAGGTGTTATACAGTTATACAGGTGTTGACAGAGTGCAAGGTGTTTACAGGTGTGACAGAGGTGTTTATACAGGTGTGACAGAGGTGTTATACAGGTGTGACAGAGGTGTTATACAGGTGTGACAGAGGTGTTATACAGGTGTGACAGAGGTGTTATACAGGTGTGACACAGGTGTGACAGAGGTGTTATACTGTGTGACAGAGGTGTTATACAGGTGTGACAGAGGTGTTATACAGGTGTGACAGAGGTGTTATACTGTATGACAGAGGTGTTATACTTTATGACAGAGGTGTTATACAGGTGTATGACAAGTGTTATACTGTGTGACAGAGGTGTTATACTGTATGACAGAGGTGTGACATGACAGAGGTGTTATACTGTATGACAGAGGTGTTATACTGTATGAGGTGTTATACTGTATGACAGAGGTGTTATACTGTATGTGGAATTACCTTGTGTGCCACAGGAAGGCATTATGGTTAAGGAGTTTGTTGGGTCCTCAGTGGGAGGTGCTTTATACTGACACTTTAAACAATCAATAAAAAAACAATGTCCAAACTAACATTAATACTAACTCTTCAAACAAATAAATACAGTCAAAGAATAATGTCTGAGCCCGAGTAGTAACATTAAAACATTAAAAACGTGTTCCAAAAGGGACAAGGATTTTGTAGGTCATCCAGATCACTATCGGGATCCAGCAATTCTATAAATCAATGGAACTGTGCCTCTTGGCAGAAGTCAGTGCTCTACAAGTGCTATTTCAACATTTGGTCTTTGAAGTGATTGCCAGTTGCCCAGACCCGCCCATGCTCACCCTGAGCTTCCTGATTGGATGAAATTAATTCAAATCATTGGTTGAACTATTGGCTAGCAGATCACTGGATGATAAAACTTATTTAAAGTTACCAAAAATACAGTAAGTGTGGTTATTATGGTGCAATGTACGGCTATTTTTAATCAATAAAATACATATTCAATACATGTTTTGAACGCACCATTGAGTTATTGTGGATCGATATGTTCAAGCTTAGATTTGCCACTAAGTTTTTTTCATTATTATTAATTCATGTCAAGACCTTTTCATGCCTCATCCTTAGAAGAGACATAACCTAATTGCTTTATACTCTTTTCAACACACAACAAAGAACATATTACAACCATTGGACACATTTTCAAAGATTTCAAACTAAAGCAAACCTTTGACAGATGGATTGGAGTTTTGTTGTAACAATATCCTCGTCTCACAAGTAACTTTGGAAGAGCTCATCACTTACTGCACGCAGCCTGGTGATTGTTAATGACGGCAGAATGCTTGTGCCGATATGCTAAATTGACTTATTCCCTCAACCCATTCTCAGAAGTCTTTCATTCAACCGCTGCATTGTATGTATTTTCCCAACACAAAGAGAATTGATAATCCCGACATTAATATTCATCACCCGGGCCTGTAGCGGATGAATGCGGGACTGACAGGGGCACAAGAAAGGACGGAAAAAAAGCTTTGATTATTGATTCAGCAATGAGAGAGCGTATGGCCATGAAGAGAATTGTGTTCTGTGTGTCTCTAATGCAAAAAAAAGCTCCAGCTCCAGCCCCAGCCCCAGCCCCAGCCCCAGCCCCAGCTCCAGCTCCAGCCCCAGCCCCAGCCCCAGCCCCAGCTCCAGCTCCAGCTCCAGCTCCAGCTCCAGCCCCAGCCCCAGCCCCAGCTCCAGCCCCAGCCCCAGCCCCAGCCCCAGCCCCAGCCCCAGCCCCAGCCCCAGCCCCAGCTCCAGCTCCAGCCCCAGCCCCAGCTCCAGCCCCAGCCCCAGCTCCAGCCCCAGCCCCAGCTCCAGCTCCAGCTCCAGCTCCAGCTCCAGCTCCAGCTCCAGCTCCAGCTCCAGCCCCAGCCCCAGCCCCAGCTCCAGCTCCAGCTCCAGCTCCAGCTCCAGCCCCAGCCCCAGCCCCAGCTCCAGCCCCAGCCCCAGCCCCAGCCCCAGCTCCAGCCCCAGCTCCAGCCCCAGCCCCAGCCCCAGCCCCAGCCCCAGCTCCAGCTCCAGCCCCAGCCCCAGCCCCAGCCCCAGCTCCAGCCCCAGCTCCAGCTCCAGCTCCAGCTCCAGCCCCAGCCCCAGCTCCAGCCCCAGCCCCAGCCCCAGCTCCAGCCCCAGCCCCAGCCCCAGCCCCAGCCCCAGCCCCAGCTCCAGCTCCAGCCCCAGCTCCAGCCCCAGCCCCAGCCCCAGCTCCAGCCCCAGCTCCAGCCCCAGCCCCAGCCCCAGCCCCAGCCCCAGCTCCAGCTCCAGCCCCAGCTCCAGCCCCAGCCCCAGCCCCAGCTCCAGCCCCAGCCCCAGCTCCAGCTCCAGCCCCAGCTCTCAGTGCACCACAAAGAAATGTACTTTATCAATTATTGGGGTGAAATAACTATTGCTGTTTATTTTATTTTTTTGCATCAACAAGGTGATGATGATGATGATGATGATGATGATGATAGTAAAAATCAGGAATGTCAAGTGTAAATGTCAGTCTTTTTGGCTTAAATGAAGTAACGATAATGGGGAAGGCACTTATGAGCTTTTGTTTCTGCTTTCTACTTTTGAGCTTTGTACTTTTTACTTTGTAAAACTGCTCGAATGAAACTACTAATACCACAACAGTTTCTTTAAGAAGAATATTATTCCCTTTGTGGTACTTCCTGTTAAACCACACCACACATAAACCAGGATTTTTGATTTTGTTTACATGATCCTGCCTTCCAATAGTTTGATACTGTTTTATCTGTTCAATTATTAGTTCATGTTGTGCTAATCTAAATAGAATATCAGAACATCAAGACAAATACATGTTAAATCGTTGTTGGATCATGTGTCTGTGTGTGCACTCCATCGACCTGTGTGGAGTTACTGCAAAAAGCTGTTTGACAGAATTCCCAGCCAGTCCGAGCAGAAATTGGGATTGCTGCTGTGAGCGCCCGGAGATGTTAGCTTTCCTGTTCCGCCGTCGTCCGGATGTTTGATTTGTGTTCATCTTAAATCGAAGAGTGCTCTGTGATATTTGCCCTGCTGTTTTCTCCCTTTCAGCCCAGCTACAGAGCCACAGATCAAGGCCTGTGCTGCAGGTCGTTACATCAGCTTTATATGGTCTTTCCCATACGTCCATATGGCCTGCTGCAGCTTTCTCTTTCAACATCAACACATAGAAAGAATAAATAATAAACTGATTAGAGATTATATAAATAATATGGGTTTCTCCATTTCTCCAATGTGAGATCAAGTTTATCTTATCCTCCCCCTCCTCCTCCCCCTCCTCCTCCTCGTCCCCCTCCTCCCCCTCCTCCTCCTCCTCCTCCTCCTCCTCCTCCTCCTCCTCCTCCTCCTCCCCCCCCCTCCCCCTCCTCCCCCTCCTCCTCGTCCTCCTCCTCCCCCTCCTCCTCGTCCCCCTCCTCCTCCTCCCCCTCGTCGCCCTCCTCCCCCTCCTCCTCCTCCTCCTCCCCCCCTCCTCCTCGTCCCCCTCCTCCCTCCTCCCCCTCGTCCCCCTCCTCCCCCTCCCCCTCCCCCTCCTCCCCCTCCCCCTCCTCCTCCCCCTCCTCCTCCTCCCCCTCGTCGCCCTCCTCCCCCTCCTCCTCCTCCTCCTCCCCCCCTCCTCCTCGTCCCCCTCCCTCCCCCTCCCCCTCCTCCTCCTCCCCCTCCTCCTCCTCCCCCTCGTCCCCCTCCTCCCCCTCCCCCTCCCCCTCCTCCCCCTCCCCCTCCTCCTCCCCCCCTCCTCCTCCCCCCCTCCTCCTCCCCCTCCTCCCCCTCGTCCCCCCCGTCCCCCCCCCCTCCTCCTGCGGTCTCCTCTTCACCGTGACGGGCTGATTATGGCGTGAGTGACTCTTGAGCCAGTGAGACTGCCCTGACGGACTGATGGCTGCACTCAGACCACATCGAGCATTTGAGGACGGTGGAGAAACAGCTCAGATCCAGACGATGTTGGCTCATTATCTGACGTGATTTAGAAAAATAAATTTGTAATCAGTCAGAAATGTCTTCGTACCAGTGATTTTCTAGGTCAGTGTGTACGGTGGTATCACAGGGTTTTGAAATTAATGACATGTATTAAATAATAAGCAGCAACAACAATCTTAAATGGGCTACTGTGATTATCATGCAAATTAAATATACAAAAAATACATAAAAAAATCCAGGCTCTGGATTTAGGAACCAGACAGTCCCCACTGACCGAGGCTCTGGACTTAGGAACCAGACAGTCCCCTCTGACCGAGGCTCTGGACTTAGGAACCAGACAGTCCCCACTGACCCAGGCTCTGGACTTAGGAACCAGACAGTCCCCACTGACCCAGGCTCTGGACTTAGGAACCAGACAGTCCCCACTGACCCAGGCTCTGGACTTAGGAACCAGACAGTCCCCACTGACCGAGGCTCTGGACTTAGGAACCAGACAGTCCCCACTGACCGAGGCTCTGGACTTAGGAACCAGACAGTCCCCACTGACCGAGGCTCTGGACTTAGGAACCAGACAGTCCCCACTGACCGAGGCTCTGGACTTAGGAACCAGACAGTCCCCTCTGACCGAGGCTCTGGACTTAGGAACCAGACAGTCCCCACTGACCCAGGCTCTGGACTTAGGAACCAGACAGTCCCCACTGACCCAGGCTCTGGACTTAGGAACCAGACAGTCCCCACTGACCGAGGCTCTGGACTTAGGAACCAGACAGTCCCCACTGACCGAGGCTCTGGACTTAGGAACCAGACAGTCCCCACTGACCGAGGCTCTGGACTGAGGAACCAGTTAAACATTTAAAAAAACATAAATAGATAGAAATAATCTCTTGAGAAAACAGCCACATTGTCAACATGAGTCTGCAACAACAGACATTTCTTACTTTTGGTCCAGTTACGGTTCAGTCCAAGTCCATTTTCATTTTGGCAGAAAAACAAAATAGATTGAAAAATAGAGCTTGACCAAAAATGTTAATAATATGGTAACACATGCAGGTGTATAATGTACATGGTTCAGGTGCACATAACCAGGAGGAGCATTACTATTTGACACACAAACCGGGAAACATGTTAAAAATAAGACCTGATATCGTCGCCTCCCTGTGGCCGCACCGTTCCTAAAACACATCAAAAGGTCCATTTTTTCCCACCTCTCTAATCAGCCACTCACCCTGCACCTTCATCTGCATTTGCTTCGCTTGAATCCTTAAAGATTATCTACCTGCCCTTGATTGATGAATGCAGTGCCGGAGTCAACGAGAATATTAGCCGGATTATTGCTGGTGATTGATAGCCGTTACTCCACATAAATTATTAGGCGCTGGCTCGGAAAAAAAAGATATGGCGCCCAAATTAGACGGAGGACTCATTCACGATTACATCCAAGAAGACGAGAAGGGGCATTGATGTGTGTTGGAGAGAGTTTAATTCCGTTTGGTTTCTCACACCCACAACAGGGCCGGGAATACAGCCCTGTAATCTTTCTCTGAGCAGCCGCATGGAAATGTGTATTGAGTAGTCTGTCTTTCAGCCCTTAGATCTCCATTGAATCCTCTGGTGTGGTTTAAGCGGCTAAAACGGTTTTGTGAGCATGCATCGGCACGTTCTGAGCAGACGGAGAATTGTGCCAACGAAGGAAAAGTCAGGCCATACTGTACACTTGAGCGTTTGGGATTTTAAATACTGAATTCAGACTCTAGGTCCAATTTTTATGTTAAAATTATCTCCTGAATCCATGACGCTTTATACACAGGGAGCGAACTTCCCACAAACATATGCCAATTTTTCTTGTATATTTTTATTTTGTTTATTTCTTAGAGAAGTTAAATATGTCCAACTTATCTACCTCTAAGTATCAGAGCTTATCCTAATGCCTATTTCATAACCCTTTTTTTGTGCTCTGCCGCCCAAAGGGTTAAACACCCGCCTCATTTTGGCTCGTGCACAAAAGTTGGGCCTTCCCAAATGTCTTTTTTTATTTAAAAACACATCTTACATTTCACATGCTTGTGTGATGCATCATTTTAAAGCTAGAGCCTTCTAGTTTATGTAAATATACACTAAAATAATTATTGTCATTCCTATTTCACTCTGCATCTTTTGAAGTTTGGGAAAAAAACATTTTTTTTTAGCCTCGCTAAACAACAACTGTTTAAAGTTTCAGACTTCTAAGTTTTAGAGTGTTTATGCAGTTTCTCCTTTTTATCAAGTAGTGCCATTGGCTTTACTGACATTTCCTCATCATAAAAACCATATTTTTTTATTTTTGATACTTATAAGTTAATAATCTATGTGATTTTTTAAAACATTTTTTCAAAGTTAATTTTTTATGAGTGTAAAATCATTGCTGCTCCGTCAGCGCCCGTCTCCAGGCCATTACGCCATCCAAGATGGCGCCCTATTCAAATGAATGGTTGTGCTCAGTGGCGCTTTGTGACGGCATGGGGGCTGAAAGATTAGCGGAAGTCGCCTGAAACTCTCAAAGATCTATGGGAAACTCTCAAAGATCTATGGGAAACTCTAAAAGATCTATGGGAAACTCTCAAAGATCTATGGGAAACTCTCAAAGATCTATGGGAAACTCTCAAAGGTCTATGGGAAACTCTCAAAGATCTATGGGAAACTCTCAAAGATCTATGGGAAACTCTCAAAGATCTATGGGAAACTCTCAAAGATCTATGGGAAACTCTCAAAGATCTATGGGAAACTCTCAAAGATCTATGGGAAACTCTCAAAGATCTATGGGAAACTCTCAAAGATCTATGGGAAACTCTCAAAGATCTATGGGAAACTCTCAAAGATCTATGGGAAACTCTCAAAGATCTATGGGAAACTCTCAAAGATCTATGGGAAACTCTCAAAGATCTATGGGAAACTCTCAAAGATCTATGGGAAACTCTCAAAGATCTATGGGAAACTCTCAAAGGTCTATGGGAAACTCTCAAAGATCTATGGGAAACTCTCAAAGATCTATGGGAAACTCTCAAAGATCTATGGGAAACTCTCAAAGGTCTATGGGAAACTCTCAAAGATCTATGGGAAACTCTCAAAGATCTATGGAAATCTCAAAGATCTATGGGAAACTCTCAAAGATCTATGGGAAACTCTCAAAGATCTATGGGAAACTCTCAAAGATCTATGGGAAACTCTCAAAGATCTATGGGAAACTCTCAAAGATCTATGGGAAACTCTCAAAGATCTATGGGAAACTCTCAAAGATCTATGGGAAACTCTCAAAGATCTATGGGAAACTCTCAAAGATCTATGGGAAACTCTCAAAGATCTATGGGAAACTCTCAAAGGTCTATGGGAAACTCTCAAAGATCTATGGGAAACTGTCAAAGATCCATAGACGTCGGAACTAGGGGTGCGGGGGGTGCGGCCGCACCCCCTCCGCGTGTGCCGGGAGCGAGAAGTTATCACTATCCTGCGTTCCTTGCAGCCCAAAACCCGCTCCATGCTGTCGGAGAAGCTTATGAAGCTCTGTCTGGCTAATATCTGTCGCAGCCTCTGAGCGCTCTTTCTCAGCCTTGCGCAGATTAGAGACCTGGCTACACCAGTGACGTGCGGTGGGGGATCAATCATGTGTTCATATGATTATACATCATATAAACCAACAGGACCTACAGGAACAGGAGCGGCTTATACACAATTTGTTTGGCTACAGCAGAATATGATTTAATGTCTGCATTGTTTTCTCATACAAAACGCAAACGTTTGTAAAAAGTACAAAGTGTGTTATGGGCCTTACCTTAGGTATTAATGAACAGCACAGACCACTTCAGTTAGGACCAGTTTCATGTTTAAGTCCAGATAATAGTTTGAGCACAGACATGTAATGCTCCATTTGGAAATAAGTTCAATGAGTTTTAAAAAGTAAAAAAAACGGGTGTCTCCTCCGTAAACTCCGAGTTTTGCTGCAGCCGACTCCCGGTTAAATCCAATTTCTAAATTCAACCTTACCCTTCACCTCCTTTTCTTATGATTCATATCATCATTGGAAGCAAAACATTACTCTAAGTGCATTTTAAATTATCTTAAAATGTATTATAGGTATGTTAGCCAAACCTGTAGCTGCCCTTAGCAGAAGAAGAACAAGAAAGGAGCTTTCTGATGGAATTGGATGCAGCCAAAGTTTGGGCTCACAAGCGCCCCCTTGAGGCTTTCCTCACTTACAAGCTGTGGTTGAGCGCGATTAAGACCCATATTTGCTTCAAAAACACAATTTATGAGCCATCCTCTTAAATGTAAACATGTTGATTGTAAATTAAATATTTTTGAACTTTTTAAACTGTGATAAACAGAGAAAACAGTTTGATAGCACCTCACAGGACTCTCCCTGTGAGCTGTTGCTTTTTACGTCTCCCAAGAGAGGCTCGCCTCACAGCACCGCTCTGTCAAATCTGCGATTTCAAGGTATAAATAAATGAAATAAGACACAGCACAAATCACTTGATAAAGTGACCAAACATTATTGTATCCATTTTATTACTTTTCTTTCTATGATCTTAGGTGAGGGCCTTGCCTGCCTCATCTGACCGCACGTCACTGGGCTACACAACACAATGAAGCCACCGGAGAGACTGACGCATGAATGCGTATTGAAAAAAAAAAAGTTCAGTTTGATAAGTGACTTGCTTGATATATATTGTTTATTTTGTTTTTCTTAACAATTAAGATGGTATGTTATTATCCAGTGTAATCCAAGTATGAGTCTCTCCCTCGACTCTCCCAACAAAAACCCGCCCCCCCTCTCAGAAAATAGTTCCGACGTCCATGCAAAGATCTATGGGAAACTCTCAAAGATCTATGGGAAACTCTCAAAGATCTATGGGAAACTCTCAAAGATCTATGAGAAACTCTCAAAGATCTATGGGAAACTCTCCTGTATTTGGGCATCGTCTGGTCCTCCCGGTTCTGTGCAGTGGATGATCTCCCATAATGCATTGCCCCAAACACGCGTGTGTGGGTCTCACACCGGGTCTCACGCACGTGCACAGAGGGTCTCACGCACGTGCACAGAGGGGCTCACACACGTGCACAGAGGGTCTCACGCACGTGCACAGAGGGGCTCACGCACGTGCACAGAGGGTCTCACGCACGTGCACAGAGGGTCTCACGCACGTGCACAGAGGGTCTCACGCACGTGCACAGAGGGGCTCACGCACGTGCACAGAGGGTCTCACGCACGTGCACAGAGGGTCTCACGCACGTGCACAGAGGGGCTCACGCACGTGCACAGAGGGTCTCACGCACGTGCACAGAGGGGCTCACACACGTGCACAGAGGGTCTCACGCACGTGCACAGAGGGGCTCGGCTCTGACCAATCAGAGCAGTTCATCAGTGCTTCCGTGTTTTAGCTAAAGCCCCACTTCACTTCCTGTTCGCGGGGAACGGCTTGAGTTTCACTGGAGTTCAGCAGTGGTTTACACGAGTTTCCCAAATAATGCTCAAACGGGGATTAAACTGTGAGAATACTGGGCATTTTTGGGACACAGCAGTGCTCTTTGATTGTGCTGTCATTGTGTTTTTATAAAGTTAACAAATCCCTCTGAGTGGCCACAGACGAAGCTCTACCTCAGAGAGAAAGCACAACCACACTTTTGGGTCAGTTTCAGCTGAATGTATCAATCTAATTACTAAAAAACGTCACTAAAACTCACCTAAAAGCCATAGAATAGCACAAGCAGGAAGTGAACGGGCTGATCTAGAATAGCACAGGCAGGAAGTGAACGGGCTGATCTAGAATAGCACAGGCAGGAAGTGAACGGGCTGATCTAGAATAGCACAAGCAGGAAGTGAACGGGCTGATCTAGGATAGCATAGGCAGGAAGTGAACGGGCTGATCTAGGATAGCATAGGCAGGAAGTGAACGGGCTGATCTAGGATAGCACAAGCAGGAAGTGAACGGGCTGATCTAGGATAGCATAGACAGGAAGTGAACGGGCTGATCTAGGATAGCATAGACAGGAAGTGAACGGGCTGATCTGCGTTAACAGGAAATGACGTCACGCCTCCCCGTGCATATAGCCCATTGTCATTATGGGGTTTTGTAACATGGTAACGCAGAGGTGTCCAACCTGTAGCTCACCCACCACCACCTGTAGCTCACCACCGCCTTTCAGGTAGCTCCCCAAAGGATTCAAGCATTTAACACATGATCCTAAAACATTCACCTTTGAGTCAGTTCATCTACTTTAACTTTAAATCTGTAGTTATTATAGACTACAATTGTATTTCAACTGCTAAAAGGAGTAGCTCTCTGCCATTTCTGTTTAGTGTGTGTGTGAATGGTTGGTGGTGGTGGGAGGGGCCGATGGCACAGACTGGTTGCCTCGCTTCTGTCAGTGTGCCCCAGGGCAGCTGTGGCTACAGTAGTTTATCACCACCGTGTTTGGGGAGAGAGAATAATGACATGTGAAGCGCTGTATAAAACCGATGCATTATTATTATTTGATAAAAGTAGCTCTCTGATCAAAGAAGGTTGGAGACCCCTGTGGTAAAGTGATAAAACCATTTAGTTAATTGAATGTACAGGGATTTATTTATACATTTTAACGAAAAAAATCCTTTCCAAAGCTGTTACTATTGACTGTTTTTATCCATGCTGGCTGTTAACAAGAGTATTTTCCAATCCAAGGTTTTTTGATTCCACCAGGGCAATGTCTGAGCTCTGAAACAGACTTCATGAAACTATTTGCTTTCACCTATTTGTGGATTTGTGTTATAAAGCAACAAAAAGCCTCACGTCTCACAGTCCATCTCTTTGCCTAGTGACCCGTTATTTTCTTGTAAAGGCCGATCCAATTCCACCTCTTCTCCGTCTCTGTCTCTGCAGCGTATCCAAAGTATCCAGCTACCGCTAACACTGGACAGACCCTGCTGAGATGACTCAACATGGGCTGCTTTTCAGTGGCAGTCAATAGGTGTCAGCCTTCTTGGAGCCGAGCATTCTACTCTCTGCCCTCTATGTCAGCAACGTCATCCCCACTCTCTCCCATGTACGCTGTGTGTATGGTAACATTACTCCACTGCGTCGCTCACATAGGCTCACCTGTAAATCTGCCCTGGCTATTATATCAATGGACCATGAGTGTATGTGTGTATGTGTCTCCCTCCCGCTCTGTAATAACACACTGATAGAGCTGTGGGATTACATTAGTGCAGCCCGAGAAGAGCTTGACGGCTGGTCTATGGCGTCGTTGCAGCCGTCCCCCCATTAACCAGCACCCAGTCATTTTGTGACGCGTGTGAGTCAGTCCATTTGGGAGTGTTGTGGACAAAAACGAGAATAAACGCAATGTCTGTTTGGACACATTACGTGCAGGTTATGTGAGCAACAGTAAAGAGTCTGCCCATGGAGTTTTATGGCTGACATTTGGTGCAACATCAGCCAAGCCATATTTATGAAGTATTTCTGTGCGCGTGGATTTGCTGGATTTGCAGGTGACCTTGACCACACGCGCATTATTGCTTTTATGGCAGACCTAACGACACCGCTTGCAACTTAAATGTTATTGCAGAGTGTTTTTGTCTTAATAGAGAGGCTGTGCACCCGTGGCAGCTGTGTCACTGCAAAAATATCAGTTTTTCCTCCCCTTTTGTCCTTATGTCTGTCTATTCACACCCACACATGCCAACATGGGGCACACAGCGCACCGTGTCCCGCTCTCCTCCTATGCACATTATATTACTGGCTATATTACTGGAGGAGAAATCGCATTGAACTCAGCCTATCACAGGGAGTCACACGACGCGCCTTGTCCACAATCCCTGGGAGCTCTCTCGTGTACATGCATCAGCTGCAATAATAATTTAACGGGGAAGCATATCCATTCACGCAGCGCCGGAGTCCCTGAGCAAAATAACAAGCTCGCCGCAATCGCTCACATCTGCGCCTCGGTGTGATTAAAGCAGCCGGTACGGTCGCATCACCGGGGCCACTTTTCTGAGCAGCTATGTCAATGTTAATTCAAACCAAATGGCCCTTTATGGCTTCACCTTGGACTTGGGCAGTGCGATTAGCTGGCTCCCCTGTCACTGTTTGTCAGCCGATTGCGTCAAAATCACCGGGCGAAAACTTAGGTCGTACCCTATGCGCTCATTAAGTCCGCCCCCCTCACGCCCCCATTCGTGACTCCCTCTCATGGCTTGGCCTGGGCCGTCTGTGTGGGGGTGCCGCGCTTAGTTGGCTAAATCATTTGGCACTCTGCCTTGAACTCTGCTCTAACTAATTTATAGGAATTAAAGTGGTTCACCTCAAATGCTCAGCCTGTGAGCAGCTTTGGCTAAATTAGTCGTGTTCCTTTCAAAAATCAGGAGCTCTTTTCAGCCACAGTTGAAGCTTTGAGAAAGACAATTACACGGGCTTAAGCCTCTCCTTGGCCTTTGCTTTTACTGACTTTTAAATGATGTTGTTCCCCCGTGCAGCCAAACACACCGACCTGCGCAAAATCATATTTTAAACAGGCAAAGACAAACTCAAGTTAAAGCTGGAGTACCTAATTCTTTCATAGATACAAATCCCACCACAACATTCTGGAAATTTCTGGAAAATTAGTTATTGTTTATGTATCCACCTTTTCACTCTGATTAGGTGGATACAATCAGTGGATGTATTTATACAGTGGATGTATATAAATACATTCCAAACTGTTTGGCTGAGTGAGGGCTGGTACTCTCTTTTTCATTAAAAAAGTGACAGAGATTGAAAAAACAAATATGCATGTGAAAACTAGGAATAGAACCAAATAGATTTGAGAGCGGGGGACTGGTAGAATTGGATTTTATTACATTGTTGTCGTTCCAAAGTTAGGCACTCCAGCTTCAAAGTAAAAATATGACATTATTATTTTTTTTTTATAATGTCCTGTTCTATAATGTGAAATGATATCTCAAGGTGATTTTATACAGTCAATACAAGACTAAGTCCCTATGCTACCACCAGAGAGAGGACTTGAATTGTTTATTTTTATTGTTTAAAATTTGAAAAGCAAACATAAAAACCAAATGCAGAAAAAAGCATGCTAATACAGGACTGAGGCAGGGGCTAATAAGGGGAGTTACATGTTTGTGCCAGAAGCTGGATCAAGGAACAGTAGTTAAACGCTCAAAAAGTCATTTTGCAAAACGTGTCTTGAGTGTCTTGGTTGAGTAAAACCTGAAGTTGAAGTTGGACTGGACTTTTTAATCCACAATACTGGCCTGGCCCCAACCGCTGTAAATGATGACAATTACTCCAGTCTGATTATTCAAATGAAAAGATTATGCACAACCTTCTAATTGGCCCTTGCCTCTGACACAGTTAGGGGCCTAAGCATGCAGGAGCTGGGGATCCCCTGTCCCAGTGCCAGTGTCCTCTCGTGGGCTGCATGCCTGGCTGCAGTCTCCAGGCGGATGGTCTCCTATGGACGGGCCTGCGTATGTAAAGCGCCGCGGGCATCACAAGGCGGCTTATCCCTGCGCCCGGGCTCCGTACACGTCCCATCAGCCAAACCGGGACTGGCGCAGTAATCTTGTTAAGAATGGATGTTGTTATTGTGCGATTTGGCTTCACGGTTTGTTGGAGGAACACGTGGACTGCACAGTGCATAACTCACAATGGGAATAGAGTCTCTATTTAGACTCAGAGAAGTTCCTATTTTTAGAGCTTTAAAGCCATATGCAAGGTTTTCATTACACATAAAACTCTGCACTTTCTTCTGCACAGCTGGACGTCTGTTTCTTCTTATGCCGAGCGGGACGGTATATAGAAAAGGCTCATTTACTTCACTGGGTTCATGGAAGAAGACAATCTTGAAATCTTAAATGGATATTATTTGTTGTTTGTTCTTTTATTTCCAACCTGCAGGTTGGATTTGTTCATCCTGGGTGCCTAAAATGGCATTGATAATACATATATACTGTACGTACATAGGCAGAACATATAGGCTGAAGTCGGATTAATCTTCTGTCCTTGTCATTGCCAACTGGCTTTTTCAATCAGTCATTCAATATTTATTTGTAGAGTGCCTTTCCTACACAGGGCAACACAACACGCTTCAGAATCAACATTTAAAATCACACAGGTAATTAGAAAACATTAAAATCACACAAGGGATTAAAAAATAAATATCCACAGTGCATTCAAAAATAGATATAATTCTTCAGTTGTAGCACAGCAAACAGAACCAACTTTAACCTGGATTAGAAAAAGTCGAGTAAAAGAGTAGAAGCCTCTCTCACATTTTCAGGGAGACTTTCAGATTTTAGCAGCATGAATCTGAAATGCAGCCTCCCCATGTTTAGTCCTGACTCTGGGCACTAACAGGAGTCCAGTCCCTGTGCTCCTCAGAGTCCCAGCAGGAGGTCAGTCCCTGTGCTCCTCAGAGTCCCAGCAGGAGTCCAGTCCCTGTGCTCCTCAGAGTCCCAGCAGGAGTCCAGTCCCTGTGCTCCTCAGAGTCCCAGCAGGAGACCAGTCCCTGTGCTCCTCAGAGTCCCAGCAGGAGTCCAGTCCCTGTGCTCCTCAGAGTCCCAGCAGGAGTCCAGTCCCTGTGCTCCTCAGAGTCCCAGCAGGAGTCCAGTCCCTGTGCTCCTCAGAGTCCCAGCAGGAGTCCAGTCCCTGTGCTCCTCAGAGTCCCAGCAGGAGTCCAGTCCCTGTGCTCCTCAGAGTCCGAGTTGGTCCATATGGCCCCAACATGTCACAGATGTACTGGTGAACTTGGTGTGAGCCATGGAGAGACTTGAACACAAGGCGAGCTGTTTTAAAGGGTATTCTCTTTGGGGTCAGTGCCCTTCCAATTGTTGAATGTATTGAGTATAGGTACAGCCTGAAGTGAAGGGAGAGAAAGGACGACAAGGATATCATTGTGTGTTGTCTTTTTTTGCAATAACGACAACTTTCCGCACCACATGATATAAACATTGTATCTCAGCCGTCTCTTCCTCAAATCCCTCGATCCTGTTTGATGAATACAAAACACTGGTAAACAATGGATGCATCATTGAAGTGTGTGTCCCGATAACGGGTGTTGGGACAGTGATTGTAATCATCTGTAGGCCTGGGCACTGGGCACAGAGGGCTCCACGCTGGGCTCCACGCTGGGCCATACCAAAGCCACACAGAATCAATGGAGTGGCATTTCCTCTGTTTCTTTCAGCAGAGCTACTCCTAACTCACATTTCTGGGTGCCAACAGATTGCAGACTTTGACCTTTTCCCCACAAATGAATTATTTCGGTTTAATGATCCCTTCTGCAGAAAGAACGAAAAAAAAGAAAAATTGCTGAAATAATAGCCAAGAGAGGGAAGTGTGAAAGGGGACCGTCCGTGCAGGCTTTACTTCAGCACCTCTTGGCTCAGTACCTGCGAAAACACACTCCCCGCTCACAGGCCACTAATCACAGGCTTTTATGGGCCTACACTGCATAAAGGAGGTAATGCAACACAGGGGGATGTGGGGAAAAAAGTCAGCTCCAGGCAAAGTTTAGTTTTACAAGTTTATTTAAGTTTGGATGGACTTTGAAAGTTTGAAAAAATGTCTATTTTCGGTCCATGTGAAGCCTTCTTTCTTGTATTTTTCTGTTGGGACAAAAACATGGATTATTTTTTCAAGCAAATGTTGTAGGAACACCAACTTTTAATGCTATGCCCAACTATTTTTACAGTGTCTATGAAAATATATGAAACCTTTATATTCTTAGGGGCGACAGTGGTTTAGTTCGTAGATCATTGGCCTTTGATTCTGAAGGTCATGGGTTTGAGTCCACTTTCTCCACAGACACCCATTGATATCTGCTGTCATTGTGTCCTTGGGCAAGACGCTTAGCCTCACTCTGCCTGAAGCCCCTGCTGAAAGATCAAGGCTAGAAAATGGATGAATGTTTAATGTCTTGAACGATCATTGGTGCGCCACTTTAGTGACCAATGGAGAAACCTCTCAGGTGTTGGGATTATGCTTCCATGGATATGCTTTTTGATCATTTCATAGTCAAAGCAGCTAATATTCCATAGTGGAAGGTTGTTAAATCATCTGTTTAGTGTCATCATCACAAACTGTCGGTGTGGTGGTCCATCTCATAAACACATTTCAAATATTACTGCTTTTTTTTGACACACATCGTTCTCTGGCACCTTAACAGTGTTGTCCCAATCTCCCCTCTTCTACTGGCAATTCTAACTCTTGTGAGCATAACTGTTTCATCTTTTACAAGCTAATTTGTTTTATAGAGTTGTAAAAAGCAGCCACCAGCCAAATAATAAAAGCAAAAACACAGTAAGACAGGTGGCGTTGCAAATAAGAGACCCATTGTGCGTGCTCGGGCAACACTATTCCCTCCTCCAACACTGATGTTTGATTAATTTTCCCTTCTTTTCTTCCCCGTCGGCTCGGAACAGAGGTGATGTGTAAGGGACGGAGGGAGCGCATAAAAAATTCAAAACATTATAATATAAAAATCCAGATGAATCATGAATGCTTAATGGGATCCTGGGATGCGGGGTTTCGAAATACTTCTCAAAGAATACATGCTTGTGGTGCAGTTTGCAGGAGGATGGTGAGATTGTGGCCGAGGGTCATTGAAAGCCTCATGCCAGAACCATGTGAAAAGCTTTTAGGCAGAGGTGTGCGTCTGTTGTCGAAGGCTGGCTAATTGCGTTGATCCTCGTGTCTGCTGCGTGTTGTTGTTGACAGTGGGTTGGACGCGCCCCAGCGGTTTATCTGATGAAATATTAAAAGATCTGTGCTAACAAAAGCTTTTCCCCCGCTCTGTTGTCTATTTTATAAAAAAGTCAAATCCGTAGGAAATGAAAAAAAAAGAAAAAGAAATGGCTTGATAATATAAATAATAGATCATCCAATTAGAAGTACATTGGGTGTGATGAACGAGCGGATTGCTGTTGTAACACTGTGGGAACACTCGGAGTAGAGTTAAAGTAGGCTTGGCTGTAGATTCAGGATGGTTTTATAGTGCGCTTTAAACCATATTAGGCAAAGGAAGTCAGTACAATTGCTTCACAAAAACATACATGCTCATATTATACCTATGTTTTACTTCACTTATCGCTCAGTAATCCTTCTTATGTGTGAGTTTATATCAACATATATAATTCTTGTTTAATATTCCCAGTTAATAACCTCTATGCTTGATATTTTCCCAATGTAGTGTGGATTTTGAGATTAAATTTTCACTTTTTGATGCTATGTGGCATAATTTTTCCGAAACCTGGAGGAGAAGTCACACCTGGTCCAATGAATATCTATATATTTTTTATGCAATGCGGTTTTTATTTTATAACAGACATAAGAATGCATTGTTGTCGTTTTAATTCAGAGAAAACAAATCAGACCACAACGTGCTCTCTACAATGGGACCTTTAACATGTTCTCGCGTTGACACAAGTATTGGCGGAAGTCTATAGCTAGCATAACACCTTTACTGCGCCTTAGCCTTTACTCAGTTTGAAGTCTTTGGGGGTCATCCGTGTTGGGTTTCAAGGCGAAGGAAGCTGTCAAACAAGAAATAACATTTTGCTCATGGTATGACGGTGTGCTCGAACTCGACCTTTAGCAAACCATATTCTATATCTTTTCAATCTTTCAATCCTCGTAGTGCAGCTGAAAACATAGACTGAACTCTGTCGTGCACACGTGAATGCATTATGTCTGTGAAGCGGCTGTCAACGCGCTGTCATGGTGTGGATTATGTGCTCATTGGTTTTGTATCCTGTGCTCATCCTTCTCCCTGGATCCTTCGTTCAGTTTCAATTTTTGAGTTTGGACTTTTATGTTTGTCCATTATTATTTTGGCAGTCCTGCATTTTCTCTTCTTCTCTTTTTCATAACACTCTCAACCAATCAGATTACGCATGGGTCCATAGTGCATAGGCAAGAGATATGACCTTTGTCAGTAACTCAATTTCATATATACTTAGGGCTGACTGTGTGAGGGCTGGAACTGTACAGAGGGCAAGGAACTAGTTTCATGGATTTTATTATTCAGTTTAATTATCTATAGCTTTCAAAGTGAGGTAAATGCCACGGCATACACCAATAATGAAATAAGCCATTGTTTTGTTGACTACACCATTGTACATTGTTAGAAATACCACAAAGTATATAATGAATTCTAATATATATCAGCTATATACCTGCTTTTACAATGATTCCACACAGCTCTTAAAACATTGTCAAAAAGCCCCAAGATTTTCAAAGCATCACTTCATAAATATATATATATATTTATATTCATAAAACCCCCCCAAAAAACCAGACATAATTATTTTTCCTTATTTGATTCTACGGGACATGTCAGGTCAAACGCTGACGTTACGCCTGTGAACACAAATGCATCTTTGGTATTGTGATGTATGAAAAGCAAACCCCTGCTGCCCTTTGCTTCCTCTGCACTTCCTCTGCACTTCCTCTGCACTTCCTCTGCTCTGGGCCCGTCTCAGCGTGTGTTTGGCACTGGAAAGGTTACAGTCGCTCAGCCTGCCAATCTATCACCGCCACAACACAAGCACATTCACACCGACCCTCACACCCAAGGCTAATTTGGACATTACACTTCACTTAACCTGCACGGCTGCCATGGCAAAACGCAGGAGAAAATATGCTCGCTCCCATGACTCACCGAGGGCTTATTCATTCATAGGATATTCATATCATCGGGACACAGGATTTGGATAATGCGTGGATAGCTGCCAACTTCAATGTCTTTAATAGTCACTCTGTAGTTCTTCACTGAAAGACAAGACAATTTTCAGATATTTTGGCGACATATTTGGGGCGCATACCGCTGGCCATTATCTGAATAACAGATATTATCTTTAATATCATTTAGATTGTTTTGAAACAGAGGTGCATATGGCTGGTGCCTCCTCTCAATTTTATGTCACTCCAGCCGCTAGGCCATCGCAGCCACGCAGGTGGGAGAACCAGGAAGTACAATCGGCCTAACAGCATATGTTTGTAATCGCCCTGCTTCCTACAGTATCAGCCCTAATACTGATAATGTCAATTTACAATTGTTTTAAGTCATACGGTACACCTCTGTACCTGGTCCATCAATCAATCAATCAATCTTTATTTATAGGGCGCTTTTCCTGCACAGGGCAACACAAAGCGCCTCACAGTCCACACCACACAATGCACAAATCATCACCATTAAAATACAATTAAAAACACATATGTAATTAAAAAGCATTAAAATCACATAAGTAATTTAAAAACATAAAAATCACACAAGTAATTAAAAACAATAAAATAGTTAAAAACACAAAAAGTTACAACAATAAATAACAAGGTGTGTTAAAAAGATAAAATTCTCTAGTTGTATGCACGGGAAAAAAGAAAAGTCTTTAACATGGATTTGAACATTGACAGAGAGGCAGCCAGTCTCACATCCTCAGGAAGACTGTTCCAGACTTTAGCTGCATAAATCTGAAAAGCAGCCTCCCCCTGTCTAGTCCTGACTCTGGGCACTAACAGGAGTCCCGTCCCTGCGCTCCTCAGAGTCCGGGCTGGTTCATATGGGACTAGCATATCATGGATGTACTTTGGTGCAAGGCCATGGAGAGACTTGTACACCAGGAGAGCTGCTTTAAAGTCTATTCTCTGGGCCACGGGAAGCCAGTGCAGAGACCTGAGGACCGGACTAATGTGGTCGTACTTCCTGGTTCTAGTCAGGACTCGGGCTGCAGCATTTTGAATATACTGCAGCTGTTTTACTGCATGTTTGGAGATACCTGTGAGCAGGCCATTGCAGTAATCCAGCCTACTGGAAACAAAAGAATGGATAAGAATCTCCAAGTCTGCCCTGGACACAATATTTTTAATTTTGGCAATATTTTTCAGATGATAAAAAGCTGCTGATGTTACCGATCCAATGTGGCTATTGAAGTTTAAGTCAGAGTCCATTATTACTCCCAGATTTCTGACCTTATTTAAGGGCCTTAGGGAGAGAGACTGAAGGTGACAAATGACGGTCTCTCTTTGTTTCTCGGGACCAAAGACAATCATTTCGGTTTTGTCCATGTCTGAACTAACTACAAGAAAGACAATAGAGTAGCAGAATAGTGTGTCTCTCTGGCCCGGGAACACATCCCATCATCCGGGAATATCCCTAAATAAGCTGTGAATCGGGAACTCTGGACATCTCTTATGCTCTTGCAACTGAGCAAGTGCAAGAGCAAGTGCAAGTGGAAGAAAATAAATATTCTTGATTTATTATATTTTTTCAAAAGGGAGTAAGTACATGCAACTTGTGCTGTCTTTCAAAAGAATCAAAGCCTTTCACAAATGCACTGAAAAGGACGTCACACACTTGATTTGGTGGAAATTCAGTAAACTGCAACCAAATTCTGTGCCAACTGTTCCACTGGCAAATGTAGCAGAGTTTAACTGATTTCTGATACAAAAGCGAACAAGCCGCATACTGTAAATCTCAAAGGCATTTAAGCAAAATCCTGCTTGACTTCAGAGCGCAATGGAATGTTAAAGTTTCATAGAAGCACGGATGTAAGTACGTCTTGGAGGGAAACCCCGGGCTGCCTCCCCAGAGAGGGCTCTCCTCCTGCAGTCCTCCTCTCACACTGCCAAATGGCACATTGCCCTTTTATGGGCGTTTGCAGCTTTATCTGCGTCATGGCACGTGCCGTATAGCTGTTAGCTGATGAAGACCGACCGGGAGCAGCTGTGGTGAGGCAGCACTTTTATAATGGCCATGTGGATCATTGTGTGTTTGCCGGCGAGGGAGCCCAAGCTAGGCCAACCCAAACACGCTGCAGCCTCCATCTGGACAGTGGCAAGCAGGTTCTCGTTTACAGCCATCCCGATCTGCAGTGCTTCCGTTGTTAGCGCAAGCGGAGCCAAGATGGGGCATGTATGAGTTTCTGTGTGTATTTAGCCATCTGGACACGGTTTTTCACAAAATTTGTACTTCTCTGAAAGTTTTTCGACAAAGTAGCTATTTAAATTTGACAAATTAAAAACCGTTTACTTTTAACTGTTTTATAATCGTTGTGCTTTTCATTTATCGTCTAAAAGTTGTGCGATGCCTGCTTGTTATGTAAGTACTGACAACAAATTGTTCTTTTTTTTCTCCAATATAATACGACAGCCTAGCAGACCCAAAGAGTAAAAAGTTGGAATTCACTGACTGTTCAACAACAGGAGCCTTCAGTGAGCATGCCAATCATTTCCCAACGTGCTTCCATAAATACAACAATAGTTTGCAAGAGACAAAGTGGTGTAAGATAGCAGGTTGTCACAGCTAAATATATCTTATGAATCACTAATATGACACATGTCCCGTCTGCAGGGAAATACTGGAAACAAAACACCACATATTTCTCGGTAATGATTTGACAATGTTCACGACGCGACCACAAACACTTACTACCTGTCAGTCAATTGCTGGGTAACGAAAACTATGGAATCACAGTCCTTTTGTGAGTGTTTACCTGTGCACACGCTCCCATCGGCAAGACAAATCAATGTCGGCTTTCAGTGCCGTCAAAATGCTAATGTCATATCTGTCTTGATGACCTTTTCTTCTTTGTTGATGGCTAGTGTTTCTCTAAACACTTGCTGATATCCTGGGATGTGTAATTACTGCACTGCGCCAACACACTGCCTCTTTATTAGTTTTCTGACAATAGGCAGCCTTGTCACCGACAGAGCTTTTTGTGTCCTGTTTACACAGCTGATTCCTCCAATCCACTTCTCCTCCCCTGCATGCAGCCTGCTCCATCTGATAAAGACGACAAATGGAGGCTGTAATGGCACGTTGTGTGGATAGTATGTCACCATAGTTCCACAATAATCATAATATCCATACAATCCTATGTACTTCACACTTTGTCATCTCGCTGAGCCGCTTGCAGCCGTCCCCGAGGACTCACAAAGGGATCATGTGCGGCCGTACACGCAGATTTCAGCCGGATGGAGGGACTTATCTCGACTACCTGAGTGCAGCTCATTACCTCCACAAATACCAGATCAGATTGTCCGCTGAATTACTGTCACGTATGTCAAGCACACAATACATGCACTAACATTTACAATGCAAATCCCACGGCGGAGTCCCAGGCTTTGTTGCCTGAGTAGAGTGTGCGAGGAAAAGGTCTGTATGCATGCGTAATGTGCTTCACCCGGCGTTTGTCGATAAGGATCACACTCTCGAGGTTGAACTTAGGGGATTAGGGCAGAGGCCGTTTGATCTTTTGCATAAAATCACACAACACTCCTGGTTCTTGTAGCAAAAAGCTGAGTTGGCTAATTGGAAGTTGGCGCCGCATGCTGAGACGGACTTTGACTCGTTCTAGTGTCCTTACGATGCCTTTGACGAGGCTGCAATTACTACAAAGTAAATGAATCTTTCAGGAAAAACGGAACAGAGGGGCATTAACATATGCAGCAGCTTCGTCCGGCTCAAATGGCAATCTATCGCTCATCTCGATCACAACAAACAGGAAGTCGAACATATCCATCATCGACATGAGTAGCCTGGATGGAAATGTATTCTGGAGAGCTGTTTCGAGTCCGTCGCATTTGCACATCAGATCCCACACGCACTCGGGAGCTAGCACAGCAAAAACATAGAGGATGTGCCAGTTAAGGAACATAATTGCTACTAATGACCATTAGGAGTTTGGTTTTCATCCTCCAGGGGATAGGGAAAAAGGCCTTTCGTCTTATCAGCTGATTAGAAGCAAATAGACAGAGCCGGTTCCTGCATATTAACTAAACAGGGGGCGAAAATGGTCTTCCTCTATCTGGGCTGGTCTTAATGGAGTGGCAAAGAGCTCATCTTCTGCTAATGCCTTCGAGCCTCTACTAATGTTTCAAGTATTCGTCTATGGTCCCATCCACACTTGTTGGGGAAGTGGACTCGGTTCACTTGAGAAGAAAATAAACAAGTCTTCATAGTGTCCACTCAATTCAAGTGAACAGATCCAAAGCACAGCACAATCACATTCACCGGTGGAAGAAGAGGACAGGGACCAGTGCAGGACGAAAGCAAGAATGGATTACTACAGTTTAATTAACCTGTCTGAAGTTTGGAGAGGCAACTTTGACCAGATACAAAGAAAGACACATACACATAAAATAAGTAGCATTCATGTTTGAGAATTCTATTTAGTTTGGGGAAAAGGGGACAATACAAAAGAAGCAATTTATGAAAGTCAGATGTGTCACCTGATAATTTTTAGATAGTGTTAAGATTCACAAACCCATCTTTTGTCTGATGGTTCTTTCTATACTGGCAAACATCATGCATACTGTATGAATGTTGTCAGCACTTCTAGAAACCGTTTCTGAAGCACACGTAGCATTAGTTTATCTGCCGCCATTGTTGTTTACGTTTACGGATGCTGCGGATTGCCAAATATACGTGCGGGGAAGTCGTGAAGTAGTTGCAGACAGAGAGCTCACACCTTTTTCTTCACAGCCCCCTCTGAGCAGTGTATCTGTTCTGTTCCACTCTGGAGTCATCATGTAAACAAAAGGCCAATCCGATACCAACTCTAAAGTTTTACTGTGCAGCGTCCTCGTGTAAACAGCACATTAATCATCAGTTTTGGTCTTCTGCTGTTGGCTTGAAACTATATGCTCTGATTTCAAGTGGTGTATGGACGTGCTCCACAAGCACAAACCATGGCCAGAGCTCACTCACATCTGTCTCCATGTCTGTGTCTGACCAGAGGTAATTGGTCAGTTGAAATGTCACAAAACTCTCAATACCAAAGGCAAAATGATGGTATGGTAAATGATTACAAATACTACCCCCAAAATATAGTGTGTCTGGCGTCTGTGCTGGAGACACTTATGTTCTTCCAGCAGTGACAGCCATGGCAGTAAACAGCCCCCTCCTTTGAGGATTAATTTGCATTATGTAAATGAAGACTTGATATGGATCGTTTCCCCTCGGATGAGCATTCCACACAGATACTCACCAAGCAAGTCATTATTTATTGAGTTATATTACATAGGAAATTGTCTTATAAATTGTTCTTTCAAAGCACAGCAGGTTCATCGTTTCAGGTGGAGAAAGGGAAACGTAATCAGTTTTTAAAGCTGGTGTACCTAACTTTTTTAGGTTTTATATATAATCCATGCTGTGTGTACCAAAAAAAGGAGTTTACAAGTTTTTTTGTTGCAAACCAGTCAGATCACAATACACTGTCTTTATTTTAGGGAAGTCTATGAGTCATTATTGAGTTTCTGTCGGATCACAGCTACTATGAGAGCGAGGAACTCAGTCCTTGCATAAAAGAACTTACATTTGTACTTTATCACATAGCTCCAGTTGTTTGGTTTAAAAAAAAAAATAAAATGTTACCCCAGCTTTAAATGTTTTTGAACCATTTTTATTATTTTTTCATTAGTATTATTTTATTCAAAGAAAGGAAGAAATCCAAGGTACTCTTGACAGAAAACTTGGACTTAGGCTACGCATTTAGTCTTCTTTTCTGTCAAGAGAGCCTCAGATTTCCTCATTTCTTCAATGTTTCCAGTGTTTTTGTGTCTGCTGATCCTGATGAGCACCTGAGACTTTCCCACCGTCGCACTCTTCTCTCCTGAACTTTGATCAGAGGATTAGGAGAGAATATATTTTGCTAAATCATTTCTATAACATTACTGACATTTGCTCTTCAGTCATTACTGTGTTTTATTCCAAGAACAATTCCAAAAATAAAATAAACATTAAAAAAGTCTTAGCACTTTGCTGCGCCAGTCAACGGCCCAGATCTGTGAGAATCAGCCGCTTTCCACAATGTGATGGAATATTTATGCTGCGTTCTTGTAAAACCAGTGTGAAAGACTGAGGTGAGATCTGTGCTTCTGTATTATTCATGTGTTAACTTTCCTGTGACAATGGCTGCGTACTGAATGAACTTTCACATGAGTCATTTAAAACGTTATGAGGCTCTCAATCAAACCATTGCCCATGATACAATACACAGTTAATGATGAAAGTAAAATATCCAGATGTGTGGAGGAGTCTAGAAAATTAAGCAAATGTAAAACATGAAAACATGTCAAGTGTTCGGGTTTTGAGACACATGTATAATGTTCATGCTGCTCACAGGACACAGGTCACTTCTTAAAAGCCCGAATACCTATGATTTTGCTTCAAACATAATCCATGTTATTTGTCATCAAAAAGAGTCTTGTGAAAGAAACATGCTGTAAACAAATCAGGCCACAACTTGCTGTCTTCATCTTATCAAAAAGCACAGTATATGTTGAACACTTATAAACAAGAAAAAGCATTTTGAGTCACTTTTTGACTTGGTTTTATTTTATTTTCCATTTGCAGTAAAACCACAGAGCTCTCACCACTCTGTGGGGTGAGTGCTGATTGGCTGAGAGAAAGTAGTCTTCTCTTTTTCACTTTTCTGTCTGATTAATCTTCTCTAAACCATGTGAGACCATGTGAGGCCAACAATTCATGTCTGTGAAAACATGAGATTCGACCAAACTGTTATGAAAGTGATGTTTTGGATTTTGTGCAAAATCAACCTCACAGAGACGGGATCTTTACGCACCAGAGCCACCTGGGAGTTTATTCTCAGTTTCTTTCAGTTTTTTCAGAAGGAACAGAGTTAGAACAAGCTGTTTATACCATACATTTATTGTATACTGTTTTTTGTTTATTGTGTCCGTTTTTTTCATTATATGATTTATATTATTTAACTGCATTTAATTACCTTACTCACCTGTGCCATTGCCTGAAATAAATGAATGAATATAAATTCAATTCAATTCAACTTTATTTACGTCACACGAAAGACCGATGTGTCCCATCAAGAGACAATCAGAACATATTAGAATCATACACAATCGGAGTCCTTGTGACTTACTCAAGGCCAGATCTCTTCATAGCTTTCTAATTCCACACATGTTAAATGTAGTTTGAAATTGAGGTACCCCAGCTTTAAACAGGCGCATGTGTAGTTAGCACAGCCACACGATAACATTGAAAACAACAATAACACGAACAGGGAATAACCAACGCCCATAACAAACTTATACCAGTATATATTTAGTTTGTTGAGTTAGATACTTCTCAGTGAAGTGAGATAATGTGAAAGACACATTTGTAACTGCACGGCTTAAACACAGAATTCCTCTTCTCCCAGTTTGACCTGCGTTAACCTTGGAGCAAATCGAAAGCCAGTGAAGCAGTAGCAATAGGTATCACGGCTGCATCTGCGGTCAGTTCCAGAAATACCTCGATCTATTTTAATTATCTCAATTCCTCCAGATTAAAGTGTGTGTAATCGTAGAGAGAAATCATTTGCCAGGGCATTGATGGCCCAGTGTTTGCGTCAGCCTGCAGCTCTAATATTGAGCATCCCGGGAGATTGGCACCTGCAGAAAAACAGAGAAAAAGGGCCACTGTGCCGCTGCATTTTCTCCCCCAGTAATCGAATCCCTCAAAAGGCCTCCATTTTTCTTCATCTCCACAGCTCCACAGGACCTTTAAACAGAGCAAGTCCCCAAAAGAAGGTGCCATACAACACAATTATAATTCCAATATAGTCTTGTAAAGAAAATGTAAACAGATAGCCAGGCAGCTACGCTCTGGCCATTTTCCCTGAAGACTGGTAATAAAGTAGAGGGGATGTAACCGCGGAGGAGGCTTTTTGCCCCCCCTTGTTCGACTTGGCAAATTGAAAAATGTGGTTTTGGAAGAAGAGATTTATGTTGGATTTTAAAAGGGCATAGAATTTTGCCTGAAGCAATAATGCGGTTTGGTCAATGAACTCTAATGCACAAGTATTGATATGAGTGAAGAGTGTGTTCTGTGCCGGGATCCCAGAAACTAAAAGGAGTCCGACCTTCACATCATATTGTGTCAAATTGCATTCATGGGGATTTCAAGTGGCTAAACAATAAACTTATCCTCTGAACATTTGCCTCTGTAAAGAAGCAAAGTGATGCAGCAGATCTTGCAAATGCATCTACGGGGCCCGGAGCGTCATCACGATCACATCCTTTCAGCCAAACACTTACTTACACTGTGTCTTACTGTTTGTGTATGAAAGTATATAAAACATGTGTCTGAAGAGTAAATATTGTTGCATCTTCATAAACCGGACTCAGAAGAGTAGACAGTTTGTTCCTAGTTGACATAGATTGCCTAAATCGTGAAGGGCAGCACGGTGGCTGAGTCGATAGCACTCTCGCCTCTCAGCAAGAAGGTCCTGGGTCCGAATCCCGGTTGGACCAGGGCCTTTCTGAGTGGAGTTTGCATGTTCTCCCCGTGTCAGCGTAGGTTTCCTCCGGGTGCTCCGGTTTCCCCTACCACTAAAAATATGTACAATAGGTCTGGCATGTGCCTCCTGTACTGGCACCCCTGCTCCCAAAAATAACAATTGTAAACCGCTTTGAGACTCCGATATGCAGTGAAAAAGGCGGTATATAAATAAAGATTACTACTACTACTACTTACTACTACAATTCAATTCAATTTTATTTGTTCTTGTATAACCCAACAGTAGTAATCTCAGAGACTTAACAGAACCATTGAAATCGCCAACACAGATCAGAGAATCAACAGTTTAAACACATGAAGAATATAGAACACATATGTCCATAGGGAGAGACCAGTGTCCATGGATTCTGATAAATGTCCATACATTTAGTATGCTTGGGCAGCACAGTAACAGGGCCTTTCTGAGTGGAGTTTGCATGTTCTCCCCACGCGTAGGTTTCCTCCGGGTAC
The DNA here is from genome assembly GCA_964034765.1 of Knipowitschia caucasica. Classification (NCBI taxonomy): domain Eukaryota; kingdom Metazoa; phylum Chordata; class Actinopteri; order Gobiiformes; family Gobiidae; genus Knipowitschia; species Knipowitschia caucasica. The sequence continues at coordinate 746,443 of OZ035826.1, forward strand.
TCCGGTTTCCCCTACCACTAAAAACATGTACTATAGGTCTTGCATGCGCCTCCTGTACTGGTGACCCCACTCCAATCTCTGTGTGGGTGAGGGGACGAATGCCCACAATGGTAAACCGCTTTGTGACTCTGGTTTGTGAAAGTCGGTATATAAATAAACATTACTTACTTCCTTCCATGTTGTAGAATGTTAGAGTGTCCTGGATCATCACCACTGTCCTTCTTGTTGACACTAACTATCTACAACAGAAGGAGGGAGGACGATACTTTTGTTCATTTGCATTGGTTTCCAGTAATTAAAAATACATAATGTAGCCTGTGTGCTCTGAACAACAGCATGGAAGCTCAGGTCTATTGTACGGCTCTTTCATACAAACACATACGGACACACAGGAAGGCGTCTGTCAAAAGGCAAAAACATGCAGAGGCAAATGTTAGTGTCGCTACAAAGGCCTCGTTGTCCACACTGAGAGCGCTCTGCTTTGACACCCGGCTATAGCTTGCCTTGTTCCCACATCATGTTGCGCAGTCTCCTACTGTGGAGTGCCATGGATAGGTTTACTTTGCGTGTTGGTTTCTCGCTATCGCCCCCTGTGGTTCATGACACAGCATATGTTGACATTTGAAACCAATGGGAGTTTAACTGTATGGATTATGAAAGAGCCTTTACGCTGTAGGAACACAACAGTTAATACATCATTGGCTGTAATCTTCCAAAAACTGACTTTGAATGCATTTCATCAAATAAACAGATTTTCCACTTACAAAAAGTTACCTGCCGTCCTGCAAATGTACACAAAAAATCACTGTGCACAAAATATGAATATTGCATGACATATTTAAGTTTTCTGTGAGGAATAGGCACAGTTCAGCCTCTGGAATCCCAACAACTAAACAAACAAGCCAGAGAACCCTCCAGATATGTGAGGAAAAAATGTTGTGGCAAATTGTGATTTCCCGCTTTGGCCCAGCTAAACCTTGTATTCTCAGTGTGAAATATTCCAATCCCTTTCTGTTCTGGGCACTAGCTTGAGGGGTGGTTATATGTCTTTTTCCCACTGAGCTTCTGAGTGTGTCGGAGGTGTCCTAACACAGTGTGCTGGTAGCTGGAGCTGCATCCTTCTCCTTATGACGCTCTCTTCACAGCTCTTCCCAAGTCATTTTTTGGTTTATTTATACTTCAGAAACCACTGCAGTAGTCACACGGGGTCAATAGCGTGCTGTCTGCAGAAAGTTTCTTGACAGCTTTGTAAGACTTTATAAAATAATAATTTGATTTGACACTTTTTTTGTGCAGTAAACTGTAGTTTGTAGAAGAGAATGCACCAGCGATGTGACCTACAGATCTCAGAAAGGCGTGAGGGGACGGTGGTGAGTGACCACACAGAAATGAACTGTTTGAGGTTATGGACTTCTGTTTTTCAGTTGTGCAGCACCAGAAATGATATTCTCACAACAATACACATCAATCAATCAACATGCATTTGTAAAGCAGAGTTCATACAAAATGCAAAATGCTCAAAGTGCTAGTCCAAGTACAGCATGTAAAAAGAAACCATTTATCATAATGTACAGTCAACATTTATTATTGTTTGTTATTGTGACAAGGTCAGAGTAGGAGCTTGTCTCACATTGAAGAGATTGAAATGGATTACTACAAACAGCAGTTAAAGGAGCAATATTTACAAATGTGGCCAAAAGTGGTACTGCAGCCTCTCCCACTGTCCCTGACTCAGGTTGCCAGATATGCAGACGAATCCAGCTGGGACCATAACAGCTGAATAGACAAGAGTTTTGTCAACAATAAATCTATAACCAACACCTTTTTCACAAAGATAGAAATCCTGGTTTTATTTCTTGTTTTGTCGTTAATGATTTTAGAATCATAACGAGACCTTTTTTAGTTCTGCGCCACATGGTACTTTACCAGTGAGATTAGCTCCACATGGTACTTTACCAGTGAGATTAGCTCCACATGGTACTTTACCAGTGAGATTAGCTCTACATGGTACTTTACCAGTGAGATTAGCTCCACGCTGTGAGTTCTGGCGCCCGGATCACAGACTTTCTAATTGGTGAAACGGTGGAGGGCGGGACATCGGAATGAAAATTATAACAAGATTTAGGGGCTGGAAAACTATTGTCTCATGTTATAGCTCTATAGGGGCAGACTAAAACATTATGCACATCACTACATCATCACTAACCAGACAACGTGCTTGGGTGGAAGCAGATTTACCTTTAAGCAACTTTTGTGAACTGTGTCAACCTCATTTAGTATCTCCTCAACAGGGTAATACACATATAATAATATACTGTATATACATGTATGGCACAACCAACCTCCACCTTCTGCTGGCAGTGGATCAAACTAAGCAGTTAGCAGGCACTCGCACGGAACACAACCTCATGGCTGTGTGTGAGTGTTGTGTGGAGGGCCGAGTTTGGGTTGAGACGTAGTTAGCTGCGTTCAATCTTCTTTTTTTCCACTCGGCCGTGGGCGTGAGGGTGTGACAGATCAGCACAGGAGTGAGAAAGCGTCCAAAGTCATCCATCTGTTGTGACACGTGGGGAGCGCAGGCCGAGTCCGACGTCGGAGCAGTCTTTGCGTCTATGTGTGGGTGGGTTGTGACTTCCAGTGACTTCCAGCCTTCCCTGTGAACGGATCATAGCATTGTTTTTGACCTATCAACCTCGGCATTACAAGGCCGGTGAATTCATTCCATTGTGCAGCGTGCGAGGGATGGTGGCTTTATCTCAAGAAGGTCATAAAGGTAGATTGTACTGTAGGTGTGTGATAACTATTATGTTTTACAGTTGTGCTTTCATATTACAGGTCACATACACACGGTCAAGTGAATATGTGTTTGCTCTCAATCACAGCAGCAGTCGTGTTGTTTCGCCAACAGATTAGAGAATTAGGCTCAGAAGTAGTGTGTCACAATAATCATCCTTGGACTTTTCAGTAGGTGGATTGCTATGGCACTGTCTTTTGTGGGGAAGCTGCTGTAAATTTTGGATTGTTCCACAGTAAAACTTTATGCTGATCTGTTGTCATTTACAGATATTTATCTTTGATCGCCTCTCCACAGATTTCATTTGTGACATCACCAGCTGGTATCCGTAATCTTATGAATGTAAAACCATTGCAGAATTCTATTGGCGGGTTGGCATTTACCTAAAAAGTAAATGGTGTCTTGAGTGGAATGCACTGCACACATTTTCTCCTACAGACTTGAAAAGACATGTGTAATGGACTGAGATAAATCTATTTAAATTAGCTTTCATTGGTCTGAAAGAAAATGTATGTAATTGCTGCAAAAGTCAGGCTTCTATTTTGACTGGTTCACAGGGCGCTTTCTACAACAAGGGTGTAGACAAGCTGTCGAAAATACTTTGTGACATGAAGTCAGACTTGGCTGCACATACTGAGCTGAATATGTTCCATTTTGTATCTTGGATTCCACGGAATTACGATAAAATAACACAGTGTTTGCTCAGCTGCAAAATAAGATAAGATAAACTTTATTGATCCCACACTGGAGAAATGTACAATGTTGAACTAGAACATTTCCAGAAGTCACGTTCTCGACACTGCCACCTTTTAAGTACGTTTGAAGTAATGTTTTCCACCGCAGTGCATTTAGCTGAAGGAAAATCTCTATTACAGGAAAACTACAGTCAAACTTGACCTTGAAAGCATTTTGCAGCCCGTCTTTGAACTTCCGTTCCGAGGCTTGATAAATAAATAAAAGCTTGTCTATGGAGCAGTCTGGAGGTCCAAAGGGGCCCGCCAAACCGAGCAGACAGTGTGCAACCAACAGTGAAGGCCCGGGATGGTAATGAATCTCCGCTCTCTATGATACGAGTCCAGGGAACGCAGTCGGCACCGAGCTGATGCATCCATGTACAAAATGTCCCCAAGGTCACTAAAAAGCTACTTGTGCCGGGAGGCTCCACTTTTTGGCCAAGGAAAGCTCGTTCTAAAGCAAGGAGAGGGACGGTTGAGTTTCCTAGAATGCAACAAATAAGCAAAGCTGCACTTTGAATTTGTTGTGTTTATCATTTATGAAATACAAGCGTACAGCAGTGCATTTGTGACTATTTTCAGTCTTACATTTGTTTTAGGTGGGCATAGAATCCTCCTGTACACACTACCTGCCTGGATCTCATTTACATATGTTCTATGATCATTGTGAACAAATGTGAGTTGTGAGTGGGGACGACAGTGGTTCTGATGGTAGAGCACTGACCTTTGGGGCTGAAGGTTGTGGGTTTGAGTCCACCATGAGACCTACTTCGTGACTCCTACTGATGTCTGCTGTCGTTGGGCAAGACACTTAACCCCACTTTGCCTGATGCCCCCACTGATAGATCTCAGCTCCTGTGGACTCACCACCTGCAGGAGGATCAGTGAGGGGCTGGTGCTCTGTGGACTGGGTGCAGCTCTGACTGCCACCCCTGACCCAGAAATGGATTAAGGGGAAGAAAATGGATGGATGGATAAGAGACAACTTGTTAACTTGTACCTGTAATCCCTCTGCTTTCCCCAATGTCATTTACCAAATCAATTCAGCATCTACCTACAGTATGTTGATAATACACTTACTAGACTAAGTAAGATTTTAAGTAGTAGTTTCATCTCATGTCAAACATTTGGATTGCCCTCTTGGCTTATTAGCAGTGAATGTAAGTAGTGCCAAAGGAGTTTCATGGAGTGCCCAAGGAAACCGGCATAGACAAGGGAGAAACATGGAACCTCACCACAGAAAAGCCCTGTCCAGCCTGGGGATCATCCTGGGGATCATCCGGGGATCAATCCGTCTTTCAGATTTTTTTTTGACAGACATTGTGAAATAAATGTATTGTACAGCCCAGACATAGCTACAGGCTCATTTTCATCTATAGACCCAAGGAAGAGGCAAAGTGACAGCAGCAGTGGGCAAATAGGTAATACATGAAAAAGCCTGATTAAAATGTAATACACAGGCAATATGCATCCCCACTCACCAAGAGGATGTTTACAATACACAATTATGTACAATCCACTTAATGGCAGCACCCCTGATTATTTTTCAGCCATGACATTATAACCAAGAGGATATCCAGGCCCTGGCAGGGTTGACATAGATGGTTCTGTCCAAATGTTGATGCTGATGTGGGATGTAGGTGCTTGTACGTCTGCATACAACAGAGGACGGCACTAACCTTGACCTAAGCTGTAAAGGTCTTAAATCAGCCTCTTGGTTATTTCCTTGTTCATGATCGTGGCTTTAGTATCACAAAGCCCAAGCTGTTTGATTGGCAGGATAATTCTTCAGAACTTTCTTTGTTCACAATTAACTAGGCTGCAGTAATGGATTCTCACACTGGGATAATTTCTCACTTCAGATTCCGCTTTCTTTTTTCCCACTTTTTCTCAACTTCTTCCCCCCATGTAAACAACACGGGTCTGTGATGTTAGTGTACATTATTTCTCAATCCCCCAGAGAAAGAGAGGCGGAGGGGAAGAGAGTGGGGAAAGCAAGATGGGCAGCTGAGGGGTAAGAAAGTGTAGAACCAAACTGCACAGCCCAAGGACAGAAAACAGAGTGGGATTTTCACACATTATTTCGCTGAGCCTTTCAGCTTCCCCAGTAACTACGCTCAGTTGAATAAATAATTAAAAATAAACCAGACGTGTCCCGACAACATCCTTTTTCAGGAATGTAGAAGCGTGGCCGAGCATATGAGTTGACCAGCATAAACAACACATGAATGAGTTTCTGGGCTTAGAAGTGATCTTGCATGTGGCATCTAATTCTATTTTTCCACATTAATATTTTATATCCTGTGCGTGCCTTGGAAAGAGTTTAAGTAAAAAAGAAAGAAAATAATACCAGCAAATAATATTTAGTTTGATTTTTGTTTGATCTGCTTTACCCCGTGCTCCCATTAGCACACTGGAGAGTCTGATGCTGCTGTCAGGGGAAAGGCAAAAGCCGGCACAAGCCAAAATGATAAAAATTACTTTTCTGGCTTTGCAGAATGGCATGAGTTTGACGCCAGGAGGTTATTTTCTTTTGTTGTTGATATTGAAATTGGTGCAACATTCAAATGGATTCTATGGGTTTGTGAACAAAACAATGTCCAATATTTTCAGATCCCCGACGGTCATTCACAGTGTTCCACATTTCACCTGGAAGTGGTCACCTGTTTCCTCCCACTGGTTTTGTTTAGTTGATTCGGGCTTGTGTCTCTATGGCTTGTCCTTCCAAATGGCTGTGATGTGAATTTTAAAGCCAGGATGCAGAGAACACAATGGCATTTGCTCACACGCACTTGACTGAAGCCTATGGGAATGCACCAAATTGAATTTCTGCTCCTGACAGCCTAATAACGATGTCATCCTCACAGAGTGGATTTAAAGTTGGACAGATCTCTAAAGGGATCACACATACCGCCTGCACGTCTGCAAAACTGTCTGAGAAAGTTTGACATGTGGAAGACAGCCACCGGTTATGTATTATTCAAACCTGTGCCTCTTTTAAGGTTTTAGTAAATCGGACATTGCTACAACTTTTCATATTCTATCCCGAAAGCCTTCTCAGTCTGACACGAAAAAAACACATTCTTCCCTGTAATAATCACATTATCAATGTGGGTTTTCTAATACTGTTGACGTTTGACTGGACAATGACCACTTTAATTTGGCTGATTTTTAGGGCAGCAAATAAACCTGGGGTATGGGATAATGCCAACAATGTTTCAAGTTTATTTACTCATTTATACATGGATTTTTATAGGAATAGGTTTATTTTAAAGATGAAAATGTGAAGTTTTCTCAGATATGTATTTATTTGTTTAAGTGTAGTGGGGTTTTAGTGCATTTAGAGTAACATGCATTTATAGGATTGTATTCCTGAGAAAACTATTTTTCAAATGTGGTACAACATGCTATGGTGGTTCATCAGTAATCAACATAATACAAAATCAGATACGATAAAATAGATGTCGGTGGATCTGCCTTTTGCACCCCTGGCCTTCTTCAACCAAAACAACGAAATGGCATCCAAAAATAATCCACCATCTTTTATTTTCCAAATTTAGATCAGCTACTTTTTGACCTAAATATTTCCAGGGCACTCATTTCACCGGCTTAACAACTTCTTCATCACTCATCGTCACGTTACGATCATTGTTTGCCCATCTGTGCGCTGGCGGTGCAGTCAACGGGCCGGGGCTCGGTCTGTGTGTGCTTGTAAGCATTTTTGTCAAGATCTTCAGACACTAAATGGATATTGGAAGAAGATTTGCCGGAGCTGAAAGAGCGTTGGACAATGCCGGAGATTGATGAGTGTTCGGGCGCATTCCCCGTGACCCCATCGCGTCAGGCCGGAGCAGAGGCAGACAGGTGTGACAAGCAGCATCCATCTCACTGTCGGCCGCAGTAGAAGCAGAACGTGCAGAGTAAGACGCAGAGTAACCGCTCCTCATGAGGTCTGGGTACGTTCACGTTGTAAGAGTTACACACACCTGGAAACAACCACAAGTCATTTACACACAGAAGCTGGACATAAGGCCGAAACAGGACCATGAAACAAAAGGATTCCAACTTCCTGCTGTATAGTAGGTAAGTAAGCAACCTTGGTTTAAATAGCTCTTTTCACAGACCAGGATCGCTCAAAGCGCTATAAAATGTGTGTATTTTTCAAGTCACCACACTACGGTTATACATAACCTTTTGGCAGTAGTGGAAACCAGGAACACCCAGAGGACACGGGGAGAATATGCAAATTCCGCTCAGAATGTGCCGCCTGGGATTCAGACCTCTGACCTTCTTGCTGCGAGACAAGAGCTTTAACCATCTGTCTGTATTGGAACAAATCAAGTTTGAATCTCTTTCACGACAGTTTTACAACAAAACACGCTGAAGTAAATATCGTCTGCAAAACACTTGACCCCTTTGCTCCATTTGAACCTCAGACTCACTTCTGTCAGCGTCGCCAAAGCAGTTTGGCACCAAACAGGTGTAAGGGGCTTTCTCTACATTTTAAATGTGTATTCACTTCATTGTTTATATTGTTTATATTTATAGCCACTCTTCTTGTAACCTAAATGAAGGACGGTACTTTGTCAAAAGGCATGGCCAGGAAGCAACACGTGAAAAGGAATGGACAAAACCAAATCTGTTCAGGACTTGACCTGAAACACTCTTGTCAGAGTTCATCTAAATTCCAATTATCCATAACTTTACTGTAGTTAACATTTTCACCTCTAATTGCTCTGATTTGTTGAAGACATAACTGGTTTATCCATCTTTAAAACCACAATAGATGTAACTAATTATACAATCCACATAATTTGATTTTCTCTCTTAAAACATTTGGATTAGTATCACCAGTTTTCACATGCTTGAATTTTTGGCCTCTGTTTTTAGAAACGTGAAAGCTCACTCAGCCAATACGCTCTAAGCCCAAAGCCTTGAATAGACTCTTGCTGTTGGGACAAACAAACAGGAAAAATGACCGTACATGGAAGGATGCTTTTGTGAGGTCTACACCAACTGGCCTCCTTCATGACAACAGTGAGACCTAGACCACTGGAAATGCTTGCTAGGGTGCACATTTTGAAGCAGTCAATGTTGTGTGTTTCCTACTGGACTGTCCTGTTAAATTTTACAAAAGACCCAAAAAGACACTCTCTAAACCCTGTTCAATGTTTGTATTTCACTGAGATGCTGTTGGTTCTTAGTTAGACCTTCAACTAAGAATCCAGTCTGATACTCCCTACATCATTGATTCTTTGCCCATGCAACTCTGTCGATCTTATATTTTACAGGCCAGCCATGTTTCAGGTTAATTCAGAACCACGGCCTCAGTGCCCCAGCTTTCATCCTTTATATATATTCTTTTTAAATAGCACCTAATAGCACAATCAAACTATCAATGCAGGCAAACCCACACTCTTGTATAGTTGAGGCGCCACATTATGCAACACAGAGCCCTGCAGACACATCTCCGTCCTTATATAGATATTTGGACCATCCATATTTGGACATGAGGGCTTCCTGGCACTAGCTCCGGCTTTGTGTTTCCAGGAATAGGGCCGTATGGAGATGCTGACTTGCCTCAAACCACTCCAGCCCTCATGTCTTATTATGGGAGACAAATGGCATGTTGTAGCTCCGTGACGTCCCCTCTCGTTAGCTCCGGACATGACAAGGACCCCGGCGTTCGTCTGCTGCTTCGGGGTCCAGGCATGCTGTTATGAGCGGGCTAATAAATGGATTACAAACTGTGGACTGTCAGAAAATGAACAGATGTAAGCATTCATTTGAGCCACGTAATTGACTTAGTGAGAGAAAGGTGGGTTCTCCGTGCCAGAATTAGCAAGTACGTATTACCTGAAGGGGACAGACTGTTGGTTGAATTGTGGCTTGCTGAATGAGTTGTTGTTGTTGTTACCAAATGCCTGCGTGTGGCAAATGATCCAGGCAATCCTCAGTAATTCTCTTCCATCTGAAAGGAGCTGTGCAGATGAACTAACGTGTAATATCTTTGTGTAACACAGTGGTGGATAGAGCAGTCTGAATCGATACTTAAGAAATCTTGGTCATGTAAAAAGTAAACAAGTGCTGTGTACCTCGAAGCCCGTTTAGGGACAAGTGCTACGAATTAGCTTTGGCTACAAGGACTGTGATGTGTGCACCAAACTACTATACTGCATTTTATCTATGCTTTCTGTGTCAGATTAACTAAAAATAAAAAAGTAAGGAATATAAGTACTAACATGGCTGCAACATTTACTTTGTAATTGATTCTGTTTATCAAATTACTGAAACATTGATCAAAGATAAAAGCTTGAATCAAGTGGTTTTCTTTATGTTATTTTGAGCAAATTCTGAGTGTTTTAAAACAAGATTCACAAACGGGACAAAGCCGTTTAGTCTTATTTCATGAACTGTTGCCTTATTTCTTCATGTTTTGCTTGTATCTTTTTGCTCTTTCCTATTTGCTCAAATTTGTCAAATTTACCCAAATTTTTAGATACATTTTGCCAAATTTGACCAATTTCTGACGTATTTTTACATCCCTTTTGCACTGCGCAGGTGAAAATAGAATTCAAAAAATCTATTCTGTAATTAGACTTACAACGTGAAAATAACATGTGATCACATGACATATGCCAAGACAATGGCTAATATTCCAAATCAAATTTTTTTTACAATAAGTGAGACAATTATGAACATTATAACATAACATTGACTTGATATTTCTCACTTGGAATGAGTCTGTAATAAATTGGTTTCACGTTCACGATTGTAATTTGCACCTGTATAATTAACAGACGTCATTACCTGTAAATGTTGCCGTTAAATGTGTGCTTCTCACGGGAATTATAAAGTTGTATAAAGAAGTCAGTTTGAATAAAAAGGTGAAAGAAAGCGACACGGCAGTCATCAGAGTATTCAATGCTCTACATATTTCCAGTGCAGGATTTATTTCACCTGCTGATGAAGAACAAGGAGCTATCTGCAAACTTGTCCTTGTGTGTGTAAAGTAAACGCTTCCTTATGCACCTGTAACAATGTGGCTTTGATAAAAACATATAAAGCCGTGTCTTCTATAGCCGGCTTGAATGCATTTACAAAGAAAAGGTTTAATACAGTGAGAAATGTTACGATACTGCACACAGACATGTCCAAATGTTTAGAAATAAATCCACAGTTTTAATGAAGAATAACACAGACCAGATCAGTGCAACTAATTCTGTGATTTTATTTTTTTCTCGTTAATGCATCTTCACTGGTGGTGGTGACGTGGTCAATTTACTAATCTATTCTCTGCATGAGATAATGCTTCACATTCTAAAACATGAAATGACAAAAAGTTTCACTTTTTTTTAAATGCCAAAAATACAGAATACGTCTGACATGGGACTCCCAGAATTCTAAAACTAGAACTCCCAGAGCATTCATTTTGACATTTCTCATTCATATTAATGGATTAATAAAAAATCCCCAAAAAACTGCTTTAGTTTCTCACTGCTTTTTATTGTTTAATACATGTTTAAACTGGTGAATATAACTGTGATACAGCTAAACTAAATACTAACTGGTGGATACAGTGTGTTGCTATGGTAACTAGCACATGCTCCAAGCTGATACTGCTCTGAAACCGTCTAGAACCAGTCTAGGATCGAGATAATTTCATAAACATATTTATAGAAATAAACTACATATAGATACAGAAATAGTCAAAAATGTATGAAGACTAAAGACGTCCATAGGAAAAGTAAACACACTTCCAAAATGAAAAGCCGTCAAATTGACTGTTCTGGGAGTCCTAGTGTTAAAGCCTCAATGCAACACATGCAGCATAGATCCTGGACCTTACATTCCTTCAGTGCAGTCCACGCTGCTCTCGCTTAAATCAAAGTCGTCTGCAGCGCTGGTTTTTACTGTGACATTTAGGAGCAGAGCACGGATAGACCCACGGAGCTCGTCTTGTAAAAACATCCCTCGACCTGCCATTGTTAAACGGGCTCCCTCCGTCACGCCCCGAGGTGGTGACTCCGAAGCCCACACACCCCCCGTCCCGGCTCCGCTCCGCACGCCGCTGCTTTGGCACAGAAAATCCCCCATGAGCCCGCTTGCCTCTGATGTAAATCACAGGTATAGTGGGGGAGAGAGCCAGGCTGATGTATTGGCACTGTGGCGTGAAATCTCTGTTGACATTACCGTCGGGCCGATCCAGAAAAAGACTCGAGAGCAGAGAGAGCAGGGAGAGCAGGGGGAGATAGGAGAGGAGGAGGAGGAAGAGGAAGAGGAGGAGGAGGAGGAAGAGGAGGAGGAAGAGGAGGAGGAGGAGGAGGAGGAGGGTGGAAGATTTGCACCAGTCACTTTGGGCTTTTGCGAAAACCTGTGATAGTCTTGGATGGACTCAGTGGGCTGCAGCGGTTTGTCAACAGGCCAGTGTTTTTTTTGTTAATACGATTGGAAACTGTGGTGTGATATCTTGGATTGACCGTGAACTCAAGGCTTTGACAACTACTTTTTTCAGTAAATCTATTTATATTTTTAAACTTAAAGTTGGGGGAACCTACATTTCAAATCACACCTGATCAAGCTCGGTAATAAAATCTATGTAACTAGAACCTGTCTAACAAAACAGTTTGGTTCTAGCACTACATGATGTATTTTTGGTCTCATCTTTAAATCATATCAAAGGAAAAAAGGAGGATCACCTAAGCCTGGTCTTACCATACCATCATACTAATTTCATTTCGTACTTAGGTCTGGATATGTTCCATTGAGCTCCGTCTACAGGTGGGGGGGGGGGGGTAACTCCTTTTGCAGATGGAAACGATTGTATCTGAGTTTGAGTAGCTCCAAACCAATCCAAACGCTAACTCAGAGCCAATCAGCTCAGGCCAGATGTGACTCAGGCAAACTCTTATATGACTATTACAGTATATGCAAAAAAATGCTGGGTTTTTTTCTATTTAAGATGAAATGGTCTGATTTGTTCATAACACAAGACTCTGTTTGTTGAAACATGAAATGGAATATTTATGAGATTAAAATAAGTTTGGTCCCCCAGCTTTCTGGAAGTATTGGATCTGTTTCCTCGCCACTGAACTTGCAGATGCTATAATCCGTAACCACCGAGCGACTTCACACATACAGTACATTCTTGTATCTACTTTCCCATCTTCTTGGATTTGAATACCCTCCATCCATTTGTTTTGGGCTCCAGCTGCAGTATCCCTGCTCCTTTGGGCCTACCCTGTTTTCTTCTCTTCTTTCTGGTCTAACCTTTTCCTGACAGAGATAGATTCCTGCATCTGGTGCATGTTTTTTACGGGACACCACAGCAGGCCGTGCCCAAGACGAAAGATATCTCATGAAATGAAGTGTAGCTAACATGGGAATTAGGGAAATGGGTTATAAGAGCCCATCTCTGCCCACACCACTCCCCCGGCTCCGGAGGGGAGACTAAATGACTTTTACTTTGGACTATGGAAATATTTAGTTGTATTTCATCACAAAGCTGTATTCCATGAGGACGTCGGTTTCGTCTCTCATCGCACTTTTGTATTTTAGTATTAGCATGTTCTTGAGGTGCACTGTGGGATGTAGAATTTGTCTGGTTCTAGCCAGAGGAGACAGTTATATAAGGGCTGTGAATTTGTGCAATGTGGCGGAGGATACTCTTTCCTTTGCTCTGTCTCATCGACTTCTTTCAGAATTTTTCTAACCACGTATATCTGTGTCCTTTTATCTTCCCCGTGTTCTTCGTTTTTGTTCCTTGGTAAGTCTCCATCTACCTGTCCCAAAGACTTCGTTTTAGGACCAGAACTGTGTCTATGTATCTTGAGCATTATTGGTAAAAATAATACCTCCAATTCTCAGTTGTCCAATTCTCAGTAGTCATCTGGATGAAGTATCTTCTCTAGAGAGATGTTTGGACATCTTTTTTAGACTCATCAGAGGACTCGTTCACACTTATGTTCTGAGTTATTTAACCTGGACCAAGGTCGTTGCACTTATGCTTCACAGATCGGTTTCAAAACAGGTCTACTGACTTTAGCATCTGACTAGAGTCGACACATATTAATAATAATTAATAATTTAATTTTGAACAAAACAATATGGAGAATGGTGAGGGGCCTCAACGGTCTGTCAAGGATATGAATCAGGACCCTGTGCACTGGTATTAACATGAATGTCTCCATCTTCACAATTTGAAAAGACACTTTAAATCCACAAATAAAGCATGTTTTCAACTAAGTAGAACGTGCCACAAATGAAATCTGAAATGTCTTTTTCTTACCAATTCCTCTTTCATGAATGTGCGATTACATCACCTGAACATCTCTTAACATCCCGGATCAGATTGATTCACTGTCTTGACCCGCTGCAGACTTTGACAAGAGTGATCTGAGCAGCAGCTTGAGGGCAAAGACAAATGAAGTTGTTCCGAGCCCTCCGAACGTAACTGTACTGACTGTAGTTTTTAGAAAGCCTGTTGTCAGAGTGGGTGATTTTCTCTGAATGACTTCTGAGGCTAAAACATTCTTTAATCTTTTTACCAAGTCATTCCATAACAGAGAGAGACCAAACCCATCTGATGTACCAGGGAATATTATTGCTCGAAGATATTACCAGATGTGCCTTTGAAAATCAGATACTTTCACACATATTGTTTATTAAGCAGTCTCTAAAACGCAAGCTAATATCAAGAAGTATTCAACCCAATCGAGTTGCCAGTGACTAAATACAGCAATGCATGTTCCCCTCCCCTCGTCTCTCTCCCTTAGCAGTATCATCCAGTCTTTCTCTCTCCCTCTCTCTCAACGTTTCTAAGTGTGTGGTTGTATCTGGTTGCCTGATTGTGGTGGAAGTGATTGATGTTGTTTCTTTCTTTCTCTCTCTCTGTCCATCTGCCTTTGTCCTCCTATCACTCCTTTCTTATCTTTGCTCCTCGCTCCATCTCCCTCCTAAACGTGGCAGCAGCCGATTGTGGCTTTCACGTGATAAAGTCCCCACATTTATGAGTGCCCATTACGACTAAAATCATATCCCCGTATACTGATGACGGCTGATGCCTTTATCTGCTTCAGGTTTTGATTTGACATGTCTACCTAGAACAACAGTGTGGAATGGAGGTGTGTTGTTTTGACTTGCATCAGATGTTCAGCTTGAGGAGGATAGGCCGTGCTGCTCAATGTGAAAGGAACAGCTGTTTCAGATATTGCATTTATAGTTCTACATCTGCCTTGACCAGAGGTGCGCTCGGTTTGGCCGGTCACCTGGAACTATGTACTCGGAACTGGAGACCAGGAAGGGGAACTTGGAGAATCCAGGAAACGGTTTCCATCCCGAGGCCTCTGTGAACCATGGGGCATACTGTACCATCAAGAGTTTTTGATCTTTCAATGGTGGCTCTTCCTGTCATTGTGAAGCACTTGTTCAATATAGGCAACATGTGTTGGACTGCAAAAATGATCAAATACGAGGTAATAAATGCTTAAATCAAGTGTTTTTGTTAATATTGTCTTAAAACAAGATTCACAAATGGGACAAAGCCATTTAGTTTTATACCAAGAAATGTTTTTCTCCTTCCAAGGGAGACATATCTTTTTAGATAATAAAGATAATTGTGCCCAACCCACTGGCAAATCTTGTTTTAAGGCAGTCAACATGTGCTCAAATTAAAACACATTTAGCCAAATTTTAGCATTTTTTACTTTTTCATAAATGTTTGCAATGTAGGTAAATTGTGCAGGGTTTAGACTGCATTAGTTTTACCTTACTAATACATTAGTAAAGCGTTTGGTAAACCATAAAGCATTTATTTTCAGTATGAGCGTAAAAGAAATATACAGACTTACGGTAAGTGCTTAGTGACAGGGCCAGAGAGATGTAGTCACTGTCGGTCACTGACGGAGTTGTTTGGCAGAACTGAGTGGAACATCCTTCACATATTTTGAACTTTCCAAAAAAAAATTCACGGCATTTGGAAAAATCACTATTTTGGTGAAATATGCAGCACCGAGAATGTTTGGAAATGTTTTAAATTCATCCATGGACAAATTCTATTGACCCATGCTTGCACCGAGGAGCTCCATACATGTATGTACTAGTTCATAACATCAATATATCTATTTTTCTGTTTATTTGAATCTGTAACATGTGTGTTTGTGGCACGTATTCTCTGTAACACTTTGGAGACTGATTGTGAAATAAACTATTCGTTATTGTGCAAAATGCAGAATAGTTGTTTGGGAGACTTGATTACGTAAATGCCTCACACGTTTCCTTGATTGTGTGAAGGCATCTGTGGGAGCTTGGTCGTCTTCTGACTGAATTGGAACTCTGTGATATGGTCTAGATCTTACTTCAGCATGTGCAGAAACATTCTTACATTTCCCGGTCCTTTCAGCCTTTTCCCCCGATGCATCGCTCTCTAAGTGTGGCGATGTAGAATTTGTCTCTTTCCCTCTCTCTCTAAGTGTGACAGCAGCTGTAGTTTGTGGTCAGGCCGTTGTGGTTGAAGTGGATGATAAAAAGAACATGTCAGCGGTGTGTAGCCTGCGAGGCGAGCCGCGGAGTGCTGTCTTTTTAGTGGTTAGTTTCCGTTCCTTGTGCCTTTGTTCCATCTCAGACAGAGCAGGGTGCACCTTGGCACAGTGGCATCATGGTACAAACATGCAGCACACCTCCGTCCTCTCTCTCTCTCTCTATTGTTATTTATGTTCTGGTGTATGTATTCTACATACTGTACACAGCATGGATACATATATATATATATACTAAAATACTTTAAACAGACCTGGTGTGTTTTTAGATCCATCCATGATGACATCACGCTCAGAGCAGTTTTCTGTCTTTAAAACAAAAATGTCCATCCATCCATCTTCTTCCCCTTAATCCATTTCCGGCCCGGGGGGGGGGGGGGGGGGGGGGGGGGGGGTGTCAGTCAGAGATGCCCCTAGTACACAGAGCACCAGCCCCTCACTGATCCTCCTGCAGGTGCTGAGTCCACAGGAGCTTTGATTATTCAGTGGGGGCTTCAGGCAAAGTGGGGTTAAGTGTCTTGCCCAAGGACACAACGACAGCAGTTATCAGTGGGAGTTGTGAGGTAGGTCTTGTGATGGGCTTGAACCCACGACCTTCAGGCTCTAAGGCCAATGCTAACTGAGTTAGGAGCAAACAAAAATGTATTGCCCCTAAATTATGTTGATAAAAGAAAATCTACTTCTCCCTCTGGTGGTAGCAGAGGGAGTTACAGACAGGAAGCTTTATGTATTTATTTATTTTATCCCTGATACATCTGTTGCCACATATTTTTCTTATAATATTATTTCACATTCTAAAATATGAAATCACAACGTAAATAGTCTCAATATGATTTTAATGGGAAAAAAAAATATGTGCGATAGTTCTGCTTTAAAGTTTGGATCTTCAAATAGTAGAAAACAGATACTTTAATCCAACTGAGGCTGCTCATTAGTGTTAATAATTTAATCAGGATGGATTACTCCTGCAGCAGCCAATCAGCTCGTAGCTCCTAAAGCCATAGTTACTCACATACAGTACATGTTGCAACACTAACAACGCTCTTGAATTGGTCCAAATGTTTATCCTTGTTTTCATCATTATTGACACCCAAGAAGTTTAAAGGGTGCTGTTCACAAGTTAAACAACAAAAGGAAAATAACAGTGCACCACCAGTCGATCTGAAACTAAAATGAAACACTTAGTAATTAGATGCTAAACCCTCACAAGCATCTGCTTTCACAACTGCTTCTTTGTAAGTAGTTTTACTAGTTTACAGAAAAAAGTCACAGATCCTGTTTATCTTCTATCGCTGCATCATTGAAAGTTTGTTAGTTTGTTCTATGACTGTGGTTTGGCGACGTCAGAGCTCTAAACAAGGTGCTGTGCTCTGAGAGAAGACTGTGAGCTTCCTGTTCTGGAGGTTCTTTATGAATCTAGACTTTTAAACAAAGCTCTTAGAATAATCCATGACTCTTTTAGCCCGTTCCAGCTTCTTCCCTCTGGCAGAAGATCGTTCGTTGAGATGCAGGACATCTTGTTTTCCCAGCAGCTTCTTTCCACAAACTGTTGTAAATTTAAAGGGAGTACTTTAATAATCTTGCACTTTTTCAAAATGTGACCATTGTTTCCTCTTTAGTTTGTAATATTTCTGTACTTCAAACCTAGTTTTCTTTCTGTACTTGTCTTGTGGGGACTTTTGCAGATGTACTCCAATGTGGTTTTATTGCAAATGGCAAAACAAAATGAATCTGACTCTGGTCTAATTATACATATACAGGTAGTAACATCCACAAAAGTCTACTATGTTCAACATGTTTGTTGTTTGAGAGCGGTGCTGTCTCTGTTTGGAAAAAAAAGAAGCGGAAATTCAATAGAAAATATTTGATGGATTCCATTGGTTTCCTCAGACGCATCGACTTAAGCAGAACCTGAGCCAACACCAAGACTAACGCCAACACACCGCATGCACAAATGTATTCCAACACAGCCAGACTGCTTTTCCATTTTTCTCGCTTTTCTCCTTTCTAATCCCAGAGACAGAAAATGGAGCTGTTATTTGCATGTCTAATGATACTGGATATCACAGTCGCTCTCAGAGGAGAAGGCACAGATGATTATTAATAAAGCCAATGGAGCCCTCATTTAAAGAGCCTTTTGTTCTTAGCTCTGTACAAATGCAGTTGTGTCGGTAAGCCCTCGCCCACTGAGACATGCGCTTTGCTGGAAAAAACACTTTAAACAGAAATTAATAATAAACATAGATTTAAAAAAACCTTGTTAAATGAAAGAAAACGGAATATTGATTTCGGATTAGGATAAAAAAAATACAGTTTTGCAGCGACGTGGCCTTTGGGGAAATGTGTTTTTGCACATCCATTAATTCTTAGTTGAGAAATGATGTCAGTTTAACATTTCAGAAAACATTGAAAGTGTTGTTGTAATATTTTTGGTCATTATGAGTTTGATCTTTTTTTTGTCGTTTCATGATTTAGAACTTGAAATAGTTTATATGTACTGAAATGTGTTTTAAAAAGGAAGGATTACAGTAACAACGTTATGAATTAATCTGGTGACAATTCATGGTTAAAAAAGGTAGAAAAGACCATAGTCTGTAAGTCGGCTGCAACAGATCAGGGATATTCAACATTGAACATTCTGTGAGGGGGAGGAATTTGTGGCAAAAACGTATTAGCGAATTCATTACATTTGGGAAATTTGGGAAAAACTTTCTGCAAAGTTATAGATTTGTTATCTTAAAAAATATCTTCAAAATGGCAAACTTCAAATTATGATGAAAACCCAATATACCACAGAAGTGATATGGTACGATCCATCTATGAACAGCTTTACAACAGTTTGATTCTATCTCTAGTTTTGAAATGCATACATACTATTGTTTGGCCCCTGTCATGTCTTTAGATCTGCTTTTTCAGAACAGAATTAGGAATAACGAGGACACCCCCCTCCCTCAGCCAATCAGCTCTCGGCCCAACGCATCTGAGCGCTCTTTCTTCAATTCAAGATTCAATTCAAGAATGTATTTGCCATTTTCTGTACAACCACTTTGAAAAACCTGGAAAAACAGACACACAACCGACCTCTCGCCACAGCCCCATATTTCCAGCACCATGCGACAAAACATTTCACACAGACATTTCTTACAAGTATGATAAATGATTTCTATTAAAATGAAGCCAGCAGGTGGTTTGATTTGTTCACAACATGTTACCCTCATCCTAATCGTCCAAACATGGATTATTTATGACCCGTTAGACACCCTGCTTTATCTTTTAAACAAACCTTATACAAACCATGCAACCCCACCCTCCCAGACCAACCCATCCGGACTCTTTCCAAGCAACAACATGAAATAAAAAGTACTTCCCAAAACTGTCAGGGCACGCAGGAAAGTCGGCACCTGCAGGAATCCCAGCATCGGCAGCAATGCATGCTTGTTCCTTGGCGGTGGCAGTTGGCATTGAATCCGACTAATTTGCAAGACTTCTCACAATGAGAACAATGACTTTGACAGTTGGTACAGGCGCAGCGGAGCACATCTGCATTTTCCACTGTGGCGAGCCCAAAAGAGTGGCAGTGGCTCGGCACGTCTTCCAATTATGGAAATGTGCGCACGTGTGTACATAGTGCTCTCGTGACACCTCTTGAAACACGCTGGTTGTAATTTGAATCTAAGTGAAATATAACGGCCGTCCCCTGTGGAGTTTCTGATATTGATTATAGTCAGAGCTTAATTTGGCGGTATCGGGTTTAGTTCTATGTTGTTTTTTTCCCCCGCATTGCTGTGTTTTTAATTTCTTCTCGCAACATGTGGCTTTCTAACAAATGCATTAACTCGTTTAAATAAAGACTGATTGGTTCTTTTTACATTACTCGGAGGAAATGCACAGGGACAATGGAATCTGTGTCCGCTGCTCCAAACAGCTGTGATCAGGAGGCTTTGGATCATACTGTAAATTTTTTTAGTTTTGGGTTCATTCACTAAGATTTGAAATCCACTATAATCCCATGGGCTGCTGGTTGGGATTAGGCAGTGACAATGGAACACACTTATTTATCCAGCTTTTCAGACCAATAACTATTATCATTATTAGTATAATAGTATTCAATCAAATGCAAAGGGCTTATTTTTTTAATAAAGTTTCATACAGCAACTTGCAACTCAATTTATGTAACAGAGGAGAAGAAAAAGCAGACAAATTGATATCAGGATAAATGATAAAACAGGTAGAAACAAGCCCCAAGAAATTAATATCTTTCATTTTCTCAATCAAACAATTAAAAACATTATTTCTCCCTGAGGGTACAGTGCCTTGCGAAAGTATTCGGCCTCCTTGAACCTTTCAACATTTCGCCACATTACAGGCTTCAAACATAAAGATATAAAATTAATTTTTTTTGTCATGAATCAACAACAAGTGGGACACAATCGTGAAGTGGAACAAAATTTATTGGATAATTTAAACTTTTTTAACAAATAAAAAACTGAAAAGTGGGGCGTGCAATATTATTGGGCCCCTTTACTTTCAGTGCAGCAAACTCAGTCCAGAAGTTCAGTGAGGATCTTTGAATGATCCAATGTTGTCCTAAATGACTGATGATGATAAATAGAATGCACCTGTGTGTAATCAAGTCTCCGTATAAATGCACCTGCTCTTTGATAGTCTCAGGGTTCTGTTTAAAGCACAGAGAGAACCATGAAGACAAAGGAACACACCAGGCAGGTCCGAGATACTGTTGTGGAGAAGTTTAAAGCCGGATTTGGATACAAAAAGATTTCCCAAGCTTTAAACATCTCAAGGAGCACTGTGCAAGCAGTTATATTGAAATGGAAGGAGTATCAGACCACTGCAAATCTACCAAGACCCGGCCGTCCCTCCAAACTTTCATCTCAAACAAGGAGAAGACTGATCAGAGATGCAGCCAAGAGGCCCATGATCACTCTGGATGAACTGCAGATAACTACAGCTGAGGTGGGAGAGTCTGTCCATAGGACAACAATCAGTCGTGCACTGCACAAATCTGGCCTTTATGGAAGAGTGGCAAGAAGAAAGCCATTTCTCAAAGATATCCATAAAAAGTCTGGTTTAAAGTTTGCCACAAGCCACCTGGGAGACACACCAAACATGTGGAAGAAGGTGCTCTGGTCAGATGAAACCAAAATCACACTTTTTGGCCACAATGCAAAAGGATATGTTTGGTGTAAAAGCAACACAGCTCATCACCCTGAACACACCATCCCCACTGTCAAACATGGTGGTGGCAGCATCATGCTTTGGGCCTGCTTTTCTTCAGCAGGGACAGGGAAGATGGCTAAAATTGATGGGAAGATGGATGGAGCCAAATACAGGACGATTCTGGAAGAAAACCTGTTGGAGTCTGCAAAAGACCTGAGACTGGGACGGAGATGTATCTTCCAACAGGACAATGATCCAAAACATAAAGCCAAATCTACAATGGAATGGTTCACAAATAGACGTATCCAGGTGTTAGAATGGCCAAGTCAAAGTCCAGACCTGAATCCAATCGAGAATCTGTGGAAAGAGCTGAAGACTGCTGTTCACAAACGCTCTCCATCCAACCTCACTGAGCTCCAGCTGTTTTGCAAACTGCCTGTTTAGCACTTTGAGATTTGTATCTCAAAGTGCTTGTAAAGTGCATTACAAATTAAAGGTATTATTAGAAGAAGTGAAATAGTTCACTCCCACCCCCAATTACAAAATAAAACTAAATACTGGATGCTGTCCTGTACAACATGATAAAAGTACTGCAAAGTTTTACATGATACCAAATGATACAGATGTTAGAAACAGATGTACACACACCCCCTTGCATCACATCATACTGTCAGTAAAAACTTTAGGATCTGCAATAACTACGAGGAAGTGCAAGGATATGTGCGTGTGCAAGGACATGTGCATGTGCAAGGACATGTGTGTGTGCAAGGACATGTGTGTGTGCAAGGACATGTGCATGTGCAAGGACATGTGTGTGTGCAAGGACATGTGTGTGTGCAAGGACATGTGTGTGTGCAAGGACATGTGTGTGTGCAAGGACATGTGCGTGTGCAAGGACATGTGCATGTGCAAGGACATGTGTGTGTGCAAGGACATGTGTGTGTGCAAGGACATGTGCATGTGCAAGGACATGTGTGTGTGCAAGGACATGTGTGTGTGCAAGGACATGTGTGTGTGCAAGGACATGTGCATGTGCAAGGACATGTGTGTGTGCAAGGACATGTGCATGTGCAAGGACATGTGTGTGTGCAAGGACATGTGTGTGTGCAAGGACATGTGTGTGTGCAAGGACATGTGCATGTGCAAGGACATGTGCGTGTGCAAGGACATGTGTGTGTGCAAGGATATGTGCATGTGCAAGGACATGTGTGTGTGCAAGGACATGTGCGTGTGCAAGGACATGTGCATGTGCAAGGACATGTGTGTGTGCAAGGACATGTGCATGTGCAAGGACATGTGTGTGTGCAAGGACATGTGTGTGTGCAAGGACATGTGCATGTGCAAGGACATGTGCGTGTGCAAGGAAATGTGTGTGTGCAAGGACATGTGTGTGTGCAAGGACATGTGTGTGTGCAAGGACATGTGTGTGTGCAAGGACATGTGCATGTGCAAGGACATGTGTGTGTGCAAGGACATGTGCATGTGCAAGGACATGTGTGTGTGCAAGGACATGTGTGTGTGCAAGGACATGTGCGTGTGCAAGGACATGTGTGTGTGCAAGGACATGTGTGTGTGCAAGGACATGTGTGTGTGCAAGGACATGTGCATGTGCAAGGACATGTGCGTGTGCAAGGACATGTGTGTGTGCAAGGATATGTGCATGTGCAAGGACATGTGTGTGTGCAAGGACATGTGCATGTGCAAGGACATGTGTGTGTGCAAGGACATGTGCGTGTGCAAGGACATGTGCGTGTGCAAGGACATGTGTGTGTGCAAGGACATGTGTGTGTGCAAGGACATGTGCGTGTGCAAGGACATGTGCGTGTGCAAGGACATGTGCGTGTGCAAGGACAAGTGCGTGTGCAAGGACATGTGCGTGTGCAAGGACATGTGCGTGTGCAAGGACATGTGCGTGTGCAAGGACATGTGCATGTGTGTGTGCAAGGACGTGTGTGTGCAAGGACATGTGTGTGTGCAAGGACATGTGCGTGTGCAAGGACATGTGCGTGTGCAAGGACATGTGCGTGTGCAAGGACATGTGCGTGTGCAAGGACATGTGTGTGTGCAAGGACATGTGTGTGTGCAAGGACATGTGCGTGTGCAAGGACATGTGCGTGTGCAAGGACATGTGCGTGTGCAAGGACATGTGCGTGTGCAAGGACATGTGCGTGTGCAAGGACATGTGCGTGTGCAAGGACATGTGCGTGTGCAAGGACATGTGCATGTGCAAGGACATGTGCGTGTGCAAGGACATGTGCGTGTGCAAGGACATGTGCGTGTGCAAGGACATGTGCGTGTGCAAGGACATGTGCGTGTGCAAGGACATGTGTGTGTGCAAGGACATGTGCGTGTGCAAGGACATGTGTGTGTGCAAGGACATGTGTGTGTGGAAAGGGCAAAAAAGTTTGTATTCAGTGTTTCAAGAGCTGGATGACTGTGGGCAAGAAAAGTGAAAAGTGTTCTTCTTCCTCTGGGTCCTAAAGCCTGGGAGCCTGAGCCCACATGGGAGCTCAGTGTTGGAGTGTGGCGTTATCATTAGACAGAGAATTCCATTTACAAGGAGCATCATAATTGTGTTAACTTGATATTTCAGATTTTTCACAATTAATGCAAGAAATCAACGTTTTTTCCCAATCCAGATTAATAACTGTAATTCAGTGTATTTCTGGCGTCAGTGTTTGCAGTGAGGACAACCTCCAGTGGAATTCTCAAACATTCAGTCACCGCTCTCCCATATGGCACCGCAAACATAAAAACTGCACTCTTTCCGACGATCATTACTGCTGACACCAGACTTCTTCTCTCCCTCCCGACTTACACTTCCAAGCAACTTCATGAAACAAAAAGCCATGTTTGCGACACTTAACAAAGATCACAGCGTGGCCCGCCTGACAGACGAGCTCCAGATTCCCAGCCACACATTCATTTAGTGAGCGCTTAAACTAACTGGAGGAGGCTATAATATGTTGAAATATGAATGACAAAGGCGTGCGCGAGGAGCCATCTGGGCTGAGGAAAAATACATAACGAGCAGAGGGGGGCAAGGAGTTATCCACGCTTTACGGGATCCACAGGTACCTCACGGAATCAATCTGGATTTTTGATTTGATTAGGTCAGCGGCGGCGGAGAGAGAAAACTGTTGTGATTCTTGATTAAGCTTGTTTTGGTTGGGTCTATCCTCCAGTGTCTCACCCCCCCCCCCCCCACGGGTCACAGCCGGGTATCCAACTTTCAAACCTGAGAAAGATGTATGTATTTATTACTATACTTTTGGCCAGTTTTCAACATGACGACCAAGACAAGACAAATAATAAATAAAATAAATGATGAAACTAATCTACTCGTTCATACAAATCAAACACATCTGTGGCCAAAATATTAGCCTGAAACCAAATGTTCTTTTTCTTGGTATTCAACCAAACAGGAGGGAACATAATATTACATCTTTTGGACTCTATCAAAAACAGCTACTGAACAATTAACAAGATATTGGGAAAATAATTAAAACTAAAGCGGCTTGGCTCGAACTCAATATGCAAATATTCAACATATTGTTCCAATCATAATGAAAATTAGAACATGTTAAAAGGATAAAATGATTAATATAAAATTACATATTTGATATTATATAAACTCAATTTAACCATTTGGATGTTTTTATTTCATTCTATTTTCCTGTATTTCATTGTGTTGTTTCTGTGTTTTCTTCTTTTTATCTATTATACCACATTTCATATGGATGCCTAAAAAGAAAATATATACAGTATATGTATATGTACTTAAAGGTATATTGGAGGATTATCCCACATTTTAGGAAAAAACCTCCCTCTCTTTTTTGGGAGGAGCAGTTATCACCAGAATGATTGACAAATGGGACGACCAATAGTCTCGATGATCCACCCGGAAGTAAAAAATCCTCCCTTTAATCCATCCATCCGTTTTCTTCCCCTTAATCCATTTCTGGGTCGGGGGGGGGGTCTCATAGCACCAGCCCCTCACTGACCCTCTGCAGGAGCTGAGTCCACAGGAGGCTGCTCTGTCAGTGTGAGCATAGCCTTGATCTTTCAGTGGGGGCTTCAGGCAGAGTGGGGTTAAGTGTCTTGCCCAAGGACACAACGACAGCAGACATCAGTGGGAGTCGGTGGAGAAGGTGTCAAGGTGGGATCGAACCCACAACCTTCTGGCCTAAAGGATAATGCTCTACCAACTGAGCTTCTGTCGCCCTCCTGTATCATAAATATGTATAAATATTGTGTTCTGTTTACACGGTGACTGTATCAATGAAACACAATAAAGTAAAAAGAAAGAAACTAATCTAACGAGATCCTCATCTCGGCCTCGGTCGTTTCTTTGGATCAGTTTTTTCAGACAGAAAAGAGAAGAAAGAGAAAGCCACCCTCACACGGACAATCAGCTCTTAGCCCAAAGTGTTAAATTGTGCCTCACATGGTCCTTTCTTACAAGCACCCATCTGTGTCACATGTTTGTCTTCTGATTTCAGATTTTGTTATTCTCTCTACGCTTGGTACAAGAAAAACATTATTAAGATGTGTGAAGATTGTTGTTGCTCTGTCAGCGGTGTTTTGAAGTTTGGTAAAACATGAATCCGGAACAGATTGACTATTTTATAAAGCCACTTCTTACAGTTTGATAAAAGTGAGAAAACACAATGAATCAGTGTGAATTCTGAATTATCAAAAGTGAAATGAGGACGCGCCACATGCTCCTCTCCTGCACACAACACACCTCTATGGTTTAATGACAGGGACAATACAGTCATACAACAACTGACGCAACACATATAGAGTGTGTAGCTAATGCTAAGTGTGTAGCTAATGCTGTGTGTAGCTAATGCTAAGTGTGTAGCTAATGCTAAGTGTGTAGCTAATGCTAAGTGTGTAGCTAATGCTAAGTGTGTAGCTAATGCTAATTTAAACTCCTGTCCCCGGTTGAGCTTTTCCCTTCAGTGCAACACATTATATAGAATAAAACGACAGCCCTAAAACACATATTTACACAGACGCACACATTTTACATTATTTACAAATTGTGGAGATTCAGATTCAGTGTATTTGCCGTTTTAAGTTTGAATTTTTTGTAGAAAAAATTGTTAATTAGATATTGGCATCGGATGGACCAATATCAAAAAGATGAAGTCATACTGAAAACCAGTTTATAAAGCAAGGAGACATACAGAGACAATCTAAGTATATGTTAAACAATTCACACATGTGTCCTTGGATCAGGTAATTACAACTCCCCGTTTTACTAATGAATATTTACATTTTAATTAGAATGTATATGTAAATAACTGAATAACATGCATCAATGTATCGTCATATTCTCCAACCCCACTCAGCGTTTCTAAATACATGTGTATGTCTTGTTGTTCAAAATAACATTTAAAAAAAACATTTATATGAATATTATTATTTTTTTATACTAAAAAACTATTTTCAGATTCATCTATTTGCCACCTTTCCCACCTCTGCACCTTCTCCACCGACTCCCACTGATAACTGCTGTCGTTGTGTCCTTGGGCAAGACACTTAACCCCACTTTGCCCAAAGCCCCCACTGAAAGATCAAGGCTATGCTCACACTCAGAGAGCAGCCGTCCTCCTGTGGACTCACCACCTGCAGAGGGTCAGTGAGGGGCTGGTGCTATGAGACTTGGGTGGCATCTCTGACTGCCACCCCCCTGACCCAGAAATGGATTAAAGGGAAGAACATGGATGGATGGATCTATTTGCCATGTGCTTTTACTGAAAATGTCAAAGAAAATAAATCTGAAAATAGTTTTCCAATAAATTCCAATAACAATTAGATCATGATAAATAGGAAAAAAAATATGAATATAACATTAAACATAATTAAATATTAGATATGATTTATATACACTCGATATAACCATTTTTATCATTTATATTTGATCTATTTTACCTTCTTTTTTTTGCTATGTGTTGTTGTGTTTATTTTTCTCTGTAACTATTATAACACATTTCACACGAGTGCTTAAAAAATAATATATATATACATTAGATTCAGATTCATTTATTTGCCATTTGCAGTAAAACCTCATAGGAAAAACTGTGCAAGACTACCCCAGTGTGCGCCAGACGACACACACCAGAGCTCTTGCCACGGCGCCATCTTTACGGCGCCATGCGCATTTTCCAAAATTTTAGGAAAGAACCGCTCTCTCCACTTTTTTAAACAAAACTCTCTGGTCTTATTTGACGAGCACGTATCACCAAAATGATTGACAATTGGGAGGACCAATAGTCTTGATGATCCACCCGGAAGTAGAACATCCTCCAATATACCTTCACCAGCCCAAAAAAAACTTCAAATTTAAACACTTGAAAATACAAAATGAAAGGTGTTGCATCATATATATATATTATATATATATATATATATATATATATATATATATATATATATATATATATATATATATATATGCATCATATACCCACTGTACAGTACATGCTTTCTGCCATGTGGGCTCAGAGACACGAATAGGATTGTGAATTTGCCACAATGCAAATGCATAAATATGTCTGACTGAGATGATTGACAAGTACAGACGGCTCAAACTGTGAAGCTATATGTGTTCCGTGAGAAAATGCCCACACACAAGTCAAGAGGTTCCCCTGAAGTCATATTTACATCCGTGAGCAGCACTTTTCCCATTGGCAGGTGAAGTGGTGCATCCACACTTTCTGCTGCTCGTCTCCGTGGCGATGTAATGGAATGTTCCGTGGTGGTATTGAACTTACTCCTGCTCCTCACGATAGAGTTTAAGCCCCAGGCACACGCACAATTCCCTACACCTACACAAGCCCCTGTTTTTGTGTGTGTTTGAACAACTGCATGTAATGAGAAGCCTGTGAAAAATCTATATTAAAAGATCGAGGGAAGGTCTATTGGTTTTCCCTCCTGGTATTATGCATAGTACACTGCAAAAAAAGTACAAAATCATGTACGCCGACCCCACCCCCTGTATCTCTGGGGCCAGGACTCCCCTACATTTGATTCAGAAATCTCAGTGGGACTTTCCTGGTTAAATATTGTAAATATAAATGTAAACTTTGTTAATCCCTGTAGGTACTTTTGTCCTTTCTGAAACCTAAGTAATCTTTGTTTATAAAGCGTCTTTCACAGAGCAGTCATAACGAGCTTTACAATTATTACTGCCTTAGCTGGAGGATTTACTGTACCTACTGTGCATGGGTTTAGTGGTAGGGGAAACCGGAGTACCTGGAGGAAACCTACTCAGATACAAGGAGAAAATGTAACCCAGGACTTTCTTGCTAAGAAGCGAGAGTGGGCGGCATGGTGCCTGAGTGGTCCCGGGTTAGAATCCCCGGTAGGAACAGGGCCTTTCTGAGTGGAGTTTGCATGTTCTACCTGTGTCTGCGTAGGTTTCCTCCAGGTGCTCCGGTTTCCCCTACCACTAAAAACATGTACACAATAGGTGACCCGCTCCCATCTCTGTGTGGAGGGAGAGACAGATTGTAAAGCGCTTTGTGGCTCTGGTCTGTGAAAGGCACTATATAAATACTATCCACTCAGCCGCCGTGCTGCGCAATGGTAAATGTTAACAGTAAATGAATAGAATAAAAATATGTTTACATTTACAATTTCCTGATTGTCAAAGACTCTGAAAATCATATTTAGACTTTTATATTCTAAATGTATTTGAACTAAGACTGGATCTTTTTTGCAGTAGAGTTGTGGACCCGACATTTACCCATTCTCTCCCAGTGACATTGCACCTTGCTATGATTAACCTAAAATCCATTCTTCCATGCTGCCCACACTCAAACAAAAAGGCTTTTCATGGCTGGCTTAATCTAATTGTGTTAGCCTCTTGTTGTTAAGGTAGCCGCTGTGACTTTGAGTTATTCTCCACGCGGCATAATGCGCTGCTGGGATTGAATGCGGCACGTGCTCCATTGCTCAAGGTGTGAGACCGGACACCAGTGCATTAGGCCTGACTGACCTCAGCGTATGTGGCGGGGGCGGATTAAAGCCTGACTGACCTCAGCGTATGTGGCAGGGGCGGATTAAAACTGGACACCTTCACTCAGGTGATCTATTTGCACTATTATTGGGTTGGTTACTTCAAGGGTTA
Organism: Knipowitschia caucasica; assembly: GCA_964034765.1. Classification (NCBI taxonomy): domain Eukaryota; kingdom Metazoa; phylum Chordata; class Actinopteri; order Gobiiformes; family Gobiidae; genus Knipowitschia; species Knipowitschia caucasica. The sequence continues at coordinate 775,828 of OZ035826.1, forward strand.
AACTTCAGCCTCAATTCCCGGTTGGTCTTTAAAATGGAAAACTGTGTGAACCTGTTCTCGCCTTGTTGGATTTTTTTCTGGCCTTTTTGTTGTTGGTGACAAATGAGGATTTAATGGTGTGCTGAAACTAAATTAAACGTCCAGGGTTGTACACGAAAGTACTCAGACCTGGTAGATCGATAGAAAAGACATCACATTGAGCCATAGAAAGTACGTAAAAAACAGATGTGTGTTTGTTATTGGAGTAAACATGTGGAATCGTAATGATCAGCTTAAGCTAATTCATACATTATCAACATTTAAAGCTGCCTTAAAATGTGAAATAATTAATTCATATATTTTGCCTTCAAAATAATAATACAATCAAAAAGGGAACAACATTTTTTATTCTTTCTCGCAAGTGGGGTTAAGTGTCTTGCCCAAGAGCACAACGACAGCAGACATCAGTGGGAGTCGGTGGAGAAGGTCTCGTGGTGGGGTCTCTACCCACTGGGCCACTGTCGCAGCCCAACTGAACTTTCCCCATCCATCCATCCATCCATTTTCTTCCCTTTAATCCATTTCTGGGTCAGGGGGGTGGCAGTCAGAGATGCCACCCAAGTCTCATAGCACCAGCCCCTCACTGACCCTCTGCAGGTGGTGAGTCCACAGGAGGACGGCTGCTCTCTGACTGTGAGCATAGCCTTGATCTTTCAGTGGGGACTTTGGGCAAAGTGGGGTTAAGTGTCTTGCCCAAGGACACAACGACAGCAGTCATCAGTGGGAGTCGGTGGAGAAGGTGTAGAGGTGGGAATTGAACCCACGACCTTCAGGCCTGAAGGCCAATGCTCTACCAACTGAGCTACTGTCGCCCCTTTCCCCATGGAGGATAAATACAAGTTTCATATTCCCATAGTATTATAGCGATAGCAAACAGAGTATTTCTTTATGATTTCCCATTAGCCGGAGGCAGAGGTCAGCTGGTTTCTCTGAGGTCTGTTAAAATTCAAATGAAAACATGTACATGCAATACACAAATGCATAAGCAATGTGTCCGCTTTATACACACTACATTAGAGTTATAAATAAAACACATTCCAAACTACCACGTTCATATTTCTAAGTGGTAGAATCTTTCCAAACAATGATCAGACATAACTCGTCCAAGCACACACACAGTCACACACACACACACACACACACACAGTCACACACACACACACACACACACACACACACACACACACACACACACAGTCACACACACACGCACACACACACACACACACGGTCACACACACACACACACACAGACGAACACACACACACACACACGGTCACACACACACACACACACAGACACACACACACACAGATACAGACACAGACACGCACAGACGCAGACACACACGCACAGACACACACACAGACACGCACAGACGCAGACGCACACACGCACAGACACAGACACACACACAGACACACAGACACACACACACACAGACACACACACACACAGATAAAGACACGCACGCACACACACGCACGCACACACACACACACACACACACACAGATAAAGACACACACACAGATACAGACACACACACACACACAGACACACACACACACACACACACAGACAAAGACACACACACACACACACACACACACACACACAGATACAGACACACACACACACACAGACACACACACACACACACACACACACAGATAAAGACACACACACACACACACTCAGGTGAACTTTTCCAGCTTGTGTTGGAAATGGAGAGTGTGTTGCGGTGAGGAGCAGGTTGATTGTAATTACTGGGCCCTTTGAGCCTGGCTTCGGTCACCTCGGAGCCTGGCTTCGGTCACCTCGGAGCCTGCAGAGGTCACCTCGGAGCCTGGCTTCGGTCACCTCGGAGCCTGCAGAGGTCACCTCGGAGCCTGCAGAGGTCACCTCGGAGCCTGGCTTCGGTCACCTCGGAGCCTGCAGAGGTCACCTCGGAGCCTGGCTTCGGTCACCTCGGAGCCTGGCTTCGGTCACCTCGGAGCCTGGCTTCGGTCACCTCGGAGCCTGCAGAGGTCACCTCGGAGCCTGCAGAGGTCACCTCGGAGCCTGCAAAGGTCACCTCGGAGCCTGGCTTCGGTCACCTCGGAGCCTGCAGAGGTCACCTCGGAGCCTGCAGAGGTCACCTCGGAGCCTGGCTTCGGTCACCTCGGAGCCTGGCTTCGGTCACCTCGGAGCCTGCAGAGGTCACCTCGGAGCCTGGCTTCGGTCACCTCGGAGCCTGGCTTCGGTCACCTCGGAGCCTGCAGAGGTCACCTCGGAGCCTGGCTTCGGTCACCTCGGAGCCTGCAAAGGTCACCTCGGAGCCTGGCTTCGGTCACCTCGGAGCCTGGCTTCGGTCACCTCGGAGCCTGGCTTCGGTCACCTCGGAGCCTGCAGAGGTCACCTCGGAGCCTGCAGAGGTCACCTCGGAGCCTGCAAAGGTCACCTCGGAGCCTGCAGAGGTCACCTCGGAGCCTGCAGAGGTCACCTCGGAGCCTGGCTTCGGTCACCTCGGAGCCTGCAGAGGTCACCTCGGAGCCTGGCTTCGGTCACCTCGGAGCCTGCAAAGGTCACCTCGGAGCCTGCAGAGGTCACCTCGGAGCCTGGCTTCGGTCACCTCGGAGCCTGCAGAGGTCACCTCGGAGCCTGCAGAGGTCACCTCGGAGCCTGGCTTCGGTCACCTCGGAGCCTGCAAAGGTCAGCGCTCCTTTCCACCATTGTCTCCGTAGATAAAGAGAGAGGGAGCAAAGAGGACCGGAAATCTCGCCGCCACTCCCTGCACTCAGCGACCTCCGTGAGTCCAGGTTTGATCCCGGCAAAAAGCACTATTGATTATTACGCTATTAAAAAAAACAGAGCAGATTCATAAAGCACAGGTGCATAAAAAATACATGACGAACCACTTATTCCAAGTGCGTGAGTTATGAGAGTCTGTCAATAAGCAGCTGCAAGATGGGGTTATGAAGGATATTGTGTCATGGGCAGAGGGTATTGGCTTACGACCTGCGACTCAAGACTTTCCATGAAACATCCAAAGGTTTCGTTGTCTTTGGTTTGGATCTTTGTATTTGTTGAGTGGTGTAGTATTTATCTTTATACAGCGCCTTTCACAGACTAGTCACAAAGCGCTTTACAATTGTTTTGTGCATTTGTCTCTCAGTCCACACAGAGAGTGAGGACGCCTACAGGAGGTGCATGCCAGACCTATTGGACATGCTTTTAGTGGTAGGGAAAACCGGAGCACCTAGAGGAAACCTACGCAGAGAACATGCAAACTCCACTCAGAAAGGCCCTGGTCCGACTGGGATTCGAACTCAGGACCTTCTTGCTGAGAGGCGAGAGTGCTGTGTTCAGTAGTGTTTGTATGTGAGCAACTGAACTAAAAGAGTCATGGAAGGATTTGGTCATGTTCAGGAAACATGTACAGTAGCCCAACGAACACGTTTTCCAAATCATCTGGATTTTTATTTTTTAAGGAATGGAACTGGACCTATAGGATTGTGCCCAACAAGTTGTTTTCTAGTTTTATGTCTAAAACAGAGTGTACATAAAGAAATCTGATAGAAATCTGAAATCTACAGCATTATATATATATGTCTGTCCTCTATACAGTTACAGTACAGTATATATATATATACAGTATACTGTATATATACATACTGTACTGTAACTGTTTTCTATGGAGAGCCTTGAAATAACATGTTTGGCACATTGAAACATGCCTGAGAGATGAATGTGAAATATAATGTGTATATAATTGTTTCCTTGGTTCGAATAACTGACTGTGAGATTGACATGGTAAATTCTTTCAAAATTTTGGCAAATCAAGATTTATGCTTAAATCACTTTTCCCAACCAAACTTTTAAAATACAATTTCTGATATCAAAATGTCTTGCCCCCAGTATGCCAGTGAACATGATAAATTGCCAGGGCAAAATGGATTTAAAAGAACTGGAATGAGTTTTGCAGCCAGCAGAAATAATACAAAGACATAACTAAATTTAGCCTCGTTTGTGTTGTGAAAAATGGAAGAATGTGAAATATTTCAGGCTGCTCCATGCAGCAGAATAAATGTGCTCATTTCCACCCCCCACCCCCAACATCACTAATGCTACATATATGGCTGTACCTAATAAAGCCTGTTGTGGCTCACACCAGAAGGGAAACTTTCTGTCCGATGTGATGAAACACTGCGCAGTACGACAGACTGGGGGGAAATGTTCCCAAGAATAGCTAAGTGTATCATATATCATGCATGGAGCCATCTGTTCCTTACATTCAAAATGTTATTGCAATATTTAGAATTACAGATTATTCATGTACGTGTAATTAACAGTGCCAAAATCAAACAAATGGGACAAAGCTACAATTAGTTTCAGGACATGTTTGAGCAGAATCTATCTCCAGTAACCATTTATGCTCCAGCGCCTCAGGGTGTGCAGATGGAGAAGAAAAGTCTAACTCTAATTTTAACAGTTTTGGCAATCATTTAGTCGCTCTTGATCCCTCATCGCACCACAGCAGACGCCACAGCGGATTCATTCTTCAGCATTGAGAGTAGGTCAGCGGGGCAGAAGTGGGACAGAAGTGGCCGTTACCAGGTGCCGCGTACACAGTGTCTGTGGAGCCTGGCCCTGGTGTCCCCATACATTTTGCATAACAACATGCATCTGCTGCATATTTAATGGTGTACATGACATTTTCCAGTCTTGGAGGGTCCGGTGAAGCAGCCACAGCTAAGGCACATTAGCGTCAGCGCATCGGCCGAGGATCTGACATGACATTTAGGCACAACACTACCGTACATTATATAGCACTTTGTTATGCTACGCCTTGTTCCAGACACTTTGCATCATTGTTCAAAGTGTACAAAGTAAGAAATCTTTATTTCCATAGCGCCTTTATGAAGCAATATGTAAGAATTTCATGTCATCAATAAATGTCCATTAATAAAACGTGCTCTTTTCAAATACTTCTTTAACTGATAACAGTAGTTCAGGGATATTTGGATTTCAACATGAGTTTTCCAGCTCCTAATTCTTGTTATTGTTTTCATTTCGATGTCCCGCCCTCCACCGTTTCACCAATCAGAAAGTCTGTGATCCGGGCGCCAGAACTCACCGTATCGAGCTAATCTCACTGGTAAAGTACCATGTGGCGCAGAACTAAAAAAGGTCTCGTTATGATTCTCAACTCATTAACGACAAAACCTGAAATAAAACAAGGACTTCCACCGTGCCTTTGTGAAAAAGGTGTTGGTTTTGTCTATTCAGCTGTTATGGTCCCAGCTGGATTCATCTGCATATCTGGCAACCTGAGTCAGGGAGAGTGGCATTGAGGTCGGGTTACGGATTAGGATAAGATCAGATAAACTTTATTGATCTCACAATGGGAAAAAATGACCAAATCTTGTGCAAGCATGCCAGGGTTGAGCTGACGGCCTCTGACCGTGTCTCATCAATGTATATTTTTAAAAGTTACAGTAAAACATGTTGTCTCTGTTAGTCAAAAAAGTTTTAACGGATAGCAAAAAAAAAAAACTAAAAAGTTCTAAACTCCGGAGTTCTTGTTCTTCATTAATGCAGCTTTTCATTTGTTGTCTGTGGGAATTTCAGAAAGTGGAATTATTTATTTATTTTGGATCACAGGAGATACTATTTATTTCTTGGGAAAATAATGAGTTATGTCCGTGCAGCATTTCTCAATCTTGCTGTAAAATAGAATGTCAAACTCTCCGTAGGGCAGTGACCATGGCAGGTCAAGCTGCAGAACCACAACAGAAATAACAGTTTAAATCCCGAAAGCTCCGCAAATGTGGATTTTTTTACTTCTTACTGAAACCAGAGCTCATGTGGTGTCCCTGGAGAATCTCTTCATAGAATTGACTTTACACTTTGATCAAAAATGTCAGAAATTTAGAAATCAATTATTACAGAATTATTGGATCCAGGTCCCACAGTGCAACACTTTTTCTGTGTGGAGTTTGCATGTTCTCCACGTGTCTTTGTAGATTCTCTCCGGGGGCTTCGGTTTCTCCATCCACTAAAGACATGTACAATAGGTCTGGCTTGTGCCTCCTGTCTGGCGACTTCACTCCCATCTCTGTGTGGAGTGAGAGCGAAAATACCCCGAAAGAAAATATATAATTGTAACGTGCTTTGTGACTCTGGTCTCTGAATGGCGCTATACAAATAAAGATGACTTACTTACTCTTGTTGTGCTCTTAGGCAAGACACTTCACCCACATTGCCTAGAAAGAGTCTAGTGTGTGTGTGTGTGTTAATGGCTTCTGTCAGTGTGCCCCAGGGCAGATGTGGCTACAGTAGTAGTTTATCACCACTGTGCAGGAAGTGAAAGAATAATATCATGTGAAGGGTCTTTGAGTGTCCAAAAAGCAGTATTTAAAACCGATGGAGAATAATAATAATATTTGGTAAAAATTAAAAACAACTATTTCATTAGTAGACACTCGGCATTTACCAACATTTATGAACTTTTAGGCTTAGACCAGAATAACTTAAAATAAACAGGTTAGTTGTGATTTAACGTTTAACTTGTTTTAGCCCGAGTACAAACTTTGATGCTGATCCTGATGAAGTGCTGGTCCTCACTGGG